>JAGDQP010053852.1:477-13465 GCA_022664845.1 Lepisma saccharinum
CAGAGTACTGAACTGAAAACCTGTGGAAAGAAACTAATGTACAGTTTAGTGTCTTCATCGTTCGTGAGGATATTGCGGTCTGCAACGATGATCCGACTTTGGTTATTTTCCCCTTGTAACCTTATTTTTTTTTACAACCTTTGACTATTTCAAGAAGGTAAATGAGAATGTGGAGGCGTAACTTCCGTATGACAAATAGCAGCAGACAAATACCCTAGACTCATTTATTTATTGTTATTACACGATTTAATTTATTTGTATTTAACATTCACATATAATATAACGACTTTCTGTCAACACCCACCAACTCTCTGATGTTTTATTTTAAACATAATAATTACTTGTGTCCTGAAATGATTGTATGAATACATACAAAACTTATTTATTTCAATGTAATTTTTATCTACTTATTCATGCTTTGAGGAATATATCATCAGAAACAAAATAATTGTTCGGAACGGAGTTCGAACGCAGGACCTCTCGATTAGAAGCTCCAGCGCTTGACCACTGAGCTAACATGAACATATCTACCAAGCTCCTTCTGAGAGGACTCCTTCTGAAGAAACATGACTGAATTTTTGTCTCTCGTTTGTCTCGTTTATTGTACTATGAAAGCGAAAAATATATTTGCTGTCTTTGCTTTCATTGGAGATGTTCTTTTACGTATGGAAACATAGGTGACGAAAACATCAAGTACTCAGATGTAGAGATAGTTTGGAAATACTGTATCATTACGTATTACAATAAATGACTTTTCTTCTACATTTAATGTCTTATTGCACTTAAAAGAAGAAAAACAGATTTGCACAATTTTTTTCCAATTGCGAAGGTTCACCGTACCTTTGAGGGCTTGAACCTGGCATCTTTGGTTTACTGTTTCCGAAGATACCCGAAGTTGAACTTAGAGAATTTTCAGCTCAAAACAGCTTAATCAATGCGGTCAACATTTCTGTAATAGGCTGTACATTTTCATCATTTTATTGCGTCGTTTTCGTGATTAGAAGATGAAAACTTTAATAAACAGATTCAAACTCAGCTAAAAAAAAAGTCTACATTCCCATTCAAATGGGTTACCATAAATCCCTTCGGTTTCAAGCAGAAACTTTTCTCCGATGAAAATCTACTCTAAAAGAGTGTTCCCTCTTTCCGCTCAAATCGAGCAGAATTTCCCTATTTTGATTTAGTGTGTGGACACGAAATAACGCTTTTGCAATTCTTCAAAGCTCTAAATTAAACATTGCTTCATAACCCCAAATTGAGTTTCATTTGCTCTTGTAGGATTTTTGATCACTGTATTTCTGTTCTTAATAGTCTGTGTCATGAGCAGGGATTCCGCCAGGATTTTCAGTTTGAGGGGTGTAAAGTCAAAATTGGGAGGTTGTAAGTGGAGTTTTACATGGTTTCTATCGATTTAGGATCGCAAAATTTATGAAGTTGGGGGTGTTCTCGAGGATTTTGGATGTGACTCAGTGGTGGTGGTGGGGGGGCGGAATGATCTAAAGTGTGTTAATATTCATAAAATCAAGACAATATGAATTATTTTGTTCTATATACGAAAAAGTAAAAGACGTTACAACACAAAACACTTACGTGCGACAAAAATTCTATTGCCAAATTCGAAATCATCACCCCCAAATTAGTAAAAGATAGAGAAAATTCTTCATCTTACGAAAAAAAAGTTTTAAAATGTTGTCTTGTGTAATCGCCGGATCTGGATTTAACTCGATAGCTGGCCATATTAACTTACGTGTTCGCTTGAATTACTTAATTATATCCCTTACGTAGTTTTTAATGTTTAATGTTTACGGAGTTCTTCCTGTTTTTCAAATTTTGGAATGCAATTTAAAATATTTCTGTAAAATTGGCCTTTTTCACTTGTTTTATTCAAAATAAAAGTTTGAAAAAGTAAATGGTAATATGACTGGGTTCGAACCGACTAGGGATGGACACGAGTCGAGCCAGAGGTAATTTTCTCGAGTCGAGTCGAGTTTGATATTTAGCTCGCCCATGTGACTCGTTTTAGCTCGTTTTTAGTGCAGGTAAAATAAGCAAAAAATAGACCCAAAAATGGAAAAATTGCATTCGTGAAACTCTGACAATAAGTTACCTTAGACATGAGGTTCACAAAACGGAATAGTGCATTAAAATTATAGAGGGAAGGGTGTTTTTTAAGGGGGGAAGGGGAAAAGTACTGGAATTCCATTGGTGCGTGAGAAAGGCGTGTGAGGTTCCGATTTCAGGTTTTTTGGTACGCTGAATCGAATTAAAACATCATCAGGTCAAGAAAACCAACAGCAATAGAAATTTATGGTGGAGGGGGAATTTAGGGAGGGCGGTTATTTTGCATGTTAGGTAAATTTCTTTAGAAATATGTCTAATGCAGAAACTCTCCTGTCAGAAATTCCGAAAAGTTTCTATGTAGTTACTCCTTTCATCATCCCCTGACACGAAAACCACCCTCAGTTAAGATATTTCTAAATAATCACAGCCATATTCGATCCACTACTGGATGAGGCCTCTCCTGGAGGGATGCGTTGGTTTACTGCTCCCACGCTGACCAGACGGGTTGGGAGAAGAGATCCTAAGCTCTCAATTTTGATCGCCACTGTCTTTCATTCATAGCAGCTCCCTAATTGCATCACGATGCTGGGTCAACACCGAAATATTTGAGCCACACTGGCAATCGAACTGGGGACCGCTCGCACTGAAGTCGAGCGCGTTACCGACTAGGCTACGCAGGAGGAATATATAAATAAATATGTATATGTGTGTGTGTGTGTGTACACTAGACTCTCGCTTATCTGGCCATTCCTGGCACATAAGGGTGCCGGATTAAAAGAAGTGCCCGCTTATACGTACTGAACTTTACTGTAAGAAAGTCACAATTTCAAATACGTATGTATAGCAAGCATTATTTAACATTTTTAACTAACAACATTGTTGCACACGATAATTCATTGTTGTGCGCGTCATTTATGCTTGAGTGACTAGAGGCCGGATGTGGGCCGGACTACTGAGAGGCCGGACTGCCGGATTAGCGAAAGTCTAGTGTATATCCAATATACCTAACAGCAGCAGAAGTAGTAAAGTACTTTTCGAAAATCATTTTTTTATTTATACGCATATATAAAGTAGTAATTCTTATTTACTTGAAGTTTTCTCCAAAATCAACGTCCTGATTATTGTGTCAGAATCGTATCGTGTTTGTGAAACAGATGCTTTAGTGGGTTCTTGACGATATAGATGAAAAAGATACCTTTGTTATTGGTTTCTTTGAAATTTTTGGGTGGAAGCGGTATTATCTTTGACCGTATTTGTCCTTGCGAATCTTAACGGAAGTTATAAAAACACTTGGACTCCGGTTAGAAGATTGCGGGGGAAGTATTGTGCCCAACTGATTACCTCTTCGGTCGCCCGCTAAAATCATTGTGAACAACTCAGATCAGGTTCTTCAACTATTCTTTCGGAGACTTTGCAATAAACATTTTGATTTTGATATCCACATTTGCTGAGTAGTGAGTACAAGCAGAACTGTGGTACGTACAAGCAAGGAGGTCGATATACAGGAACAAATTGTTCTTGCTCTCTCTCCCAACATTCGCGAGGAGTTCCAATCAGCATCTTTGCAATTGATGGCCAAAAGGAAATCTGTATTTGTAAAAGTGAGAGGGGAAAAATAACTGTTTTCAGGGGACAATTTCCTTTCGTTTCTTCTGTCTCCCCCATTTCTTGCGAATAAAAATATTTCATTGAGTGGAAGAAAAGGTTCGCATGATTTTAAGTCCGCCATCTAAACTACGACGGAATAAATAAAAATAAATCCACGTCCTTCCGAATACAAAGCCAATGCTTTAACAAATGAGCTAGCTTGTTCGGTGTTAATAGTTTGTTGTTGTGTATGCATTCACCGAGCGATCGTAACTCAGTCGGTAAAGCACTGGCTTCGTATTCAGAAGGTCGTTGCTTCGATTCCCGTGGTCGGACATCCTGAATTAAGTTTTCCAGAATTTTACTGTACCACCATGCATATGGCAGAATGGTATCTTCAGTACAGGCCTTAGCCGATGCCTTCTCAAATCCTTCCTCTCCTTATTGTTATTGTAAAGTATTCAGCGTTAAATTGAATCTGAATAAGTTGGAATTTTGTTAAATGGATAAATACATTCATAAATGATTAATTACTAGAACCTTAAATAGTTCTGCGATATAATAATAATAATTAAGAGAAATTAATTTTTAATTGGTCACTCTAGAAGCCAAAAGTAAATAGAAGAAAATGTATTGGCTTAATCACAGCGCCAATGCAGGGTAAGATGCCGTGTAGCGATAGCGAGAGAAGATGCTGGTCAGGTTGTTGTTGATGTTTTGTTTTTTTAAATCACAATTAATATGGTCTACTATTGTTTATCACAACTTAGGTTTTTCTAATATTCAGCTCTTCTGGATCGGCCCTGTGAAGTTTAACCAAACATATAAAAACGGAATTTTATTTTCGAAAAACATAATAACGCTGTGCACTGATGACGTCAAAATTCCTCGTTAGGTGAAACGGAATTAGTCAAACGGGAAGAAAAGAGATGGCCAAATCTGGGTAGAAGATTATCCGGATATACGATGGATAACTACTCATCGGATCACGAATATTTGTCCAGTCATTAGAGACATAAAAACGGTGTTGGTGAAAAAGGTTAAGGAGTTTTGAAATTTGGCAGAAGTGTACACTTGGGGGGCCCTAACTATAAAATCTAAATTTGTAACCTTGAGGGACCGCCGCACGCGCCACCATCTTGAAAAATGGCGGTTGAAAGGCAGTTTTTAGCATAGATTCTGTAGGTTTTATAGATTTTTTTAAAATTGAAAATTGGAGTGGATTTGCAACGTAAATTTCCTACAAAGTCACTTATATAAAATTTTGAGAATTTCGGCATTTTGAATAAAAATGCGGAAAAACATTATATATATTTAAAGTATGCCCAATCCAAACCAATGAAGCTAGACAAACGGAATTTGATATGCTGATGTATTATCAAGAGTAGATTACGGGAAAATTACAAAACTTTGGAGAAAATCGTCATCTTCAATCCTATATGGTGGACAAATTATATATATATATATATAACAACACCCAGGCCGAACCGCTGGAGCTAGAGAAACAAAATTTGGCATAAATGTATACCATTAAGAGTAGAATACGAGAAAATCACAAAATTTGAAAATGTTGCCATCTTGAATCCAATAGAGCCGATTAAAATATATGTGTATATCTTAGATATGTATGTTTCTCGGCCATACTTGATCCAATATGGCAAGTCTTCAAATTTCAAAATTTTATGGTAAACTACACTTGTTGACAAACTTTCATGCCAAGTTTCGTTTCTCTGGCTCCAGCGGTTCGCCCTGGGCATATTTCGACATATATTCGTTTGTTGGCCTTATTGGATTCAAGATGGCCGTTCTTTTTAATTTCGTAATTTTCTTGCAACCTACTCTTCATGGTACACACTTATGCCAAATATCGTTTATCTGAAAATCTGTTATCCATCGTTGCGAGCTCTGATGCTATAATTTCCACTCATTAGTCCATTACACCACAGAGGACGCTTAGGACTTTCGCACAATTACTATATCTTTTGCCTGTATTGACAGATGGTTTCATTTCGAAACTTAAACGAGAATGTTTGACTTTATAAACGCAATTTACATTTACATCGTGTTATTTCCCCTTTATTGGAGTGTGAATTTTTAATTTGTATAACTGTAGTGGGTGTAAGGCTTATTATTATTTACTGATGTTGTTTTGTAGTTATTGAGCTCGTGCTTTTGGACGGAGAAGTAAGTTTAAGCAACGGAGGGGACGTGTCTGTCTCTCTGTATAGGTTCTTCCAATCACTGCCTACTCGAAGTCTGCATGGAGGATGGGGGAGGAACCTATATTCATTTGTTCTCCAGAACTGATTAAGCGCAAACTTTCCTGTATGGTGTGTTGCCTATCTTCGCTACTTTGCATTTCAGAGAATTTGTTCGCTCTCTGTACATTAATTTTTTAAGATCTTGGAATTAATTAGCAAGGCTAATCTATTTAAAAGAACAATAATATTAGGAGATCTAAATCTAAAATCGATAACGGATTATTTAAGTGGGAATTATTCAATATTATGAACACAATGTGAAGAAAAAATTATAGAAGTTATAAATATTTTAAATATGACACAACAAAACAATATGAGAAATTCAATTAATAGAATACTTGATATAATCTTAATTAATGTCCAGATGGTAAGAGTATTTTCTTCAAACACAAGTTTAGTTACTGGTGATCGTCATCATCCTAGTTTACTAATTGAAATTGACTTTTACAAACTAAATAAAGCCAATGAACCTGGTGATATGACATAATTTTTCTCAATGCAATTTTATGAAGCTCTACCAAGAACTAAATGAGAAAGAATGGAAACAGGTGTACGAGGCACACCCAACCAGATACTGCAGTTGAATGTTTCTATAATGAACTGTATCAAATTATTGATAAATGTACTCCAAAAATTAAAAAGAGGAAAATGTATCCTCCTTGGTTTAACGGTGAAATAATAAAAGAATTAAAATTAAAAAATAAACTTATGAAAAAATTTCAAAGAACTAGGCTTTATTCTGACTATATTAACTATTCGGAAATGAGAAGAAATGAAAATTCAATTTCGGAGATACAATCATGAAATTGAGGAATGTATAGATATTGACCCTAAAATATTTTGGAAGTACATTAAAAACAAAAAAACTGACCAACATGTTTTGGAGTATAATGGTAAACTCTGTGTGGATGACCGTTCGAAATCGGAAGCATTCGTTGTTGTTTTTTTTAATCTGTTTATTCTTCATGCGCCTTTAATATAATTATTAATGACATAAATAAAACTGAAATATTTCGCAGTATTGATAAACTAGCGATAAATGAAGTTTCTGAAAATGAAGTAGAAGCAGCTATCAATCAAATAAAGGGACAGAAATCTGTCAGTTACGATGGTATACCTTCCTATATTTTTAAAGGCTGCAAGAATAGCCTTATAAAACCATTAACGTATATAAGATATATAATTTATCATTAAAAACTTCAAAATTTCCTAGTAAAATTCAAGATAGCTCCAGTATGTCCTATTCCAAAAAATACTACTACTAAAAATGTAACTGATTACAGACCTATAAGCCTTATACCTACACCGTCCAAAATATTTGAAAGTATACTATATAAACATATATACAGTCATGTTCGTCTTAATCTTTCAGATGTACAGTTCGGTTTTAGGAATAATAGATCAACAATCTTGGTCAGACTCGAGTCGAGTCGAGTCGGTGCTCAGTACCTACTCGAGTCGAGTTAGTGGTCACAACTAGTCGAGTCGTCGCTTACTATGTGCTCGAGTCGAACCGAGTCGGCGCTCACTATGTGCTCGAGTCGAGCCGAGTCGCTGCTCAGAGAGACTCACGCTGCGACTCGGTTACAGTGAGTCGAGCTTGAGCGTCGACTCGACTCGAGTGTTACACTTGCCGCTCCAGCCGACCGGATTGACATCCCTATCGGCAAGGCTCAGAGATGGACAGCGGGCGACATCTTGAATGCGTGCCTTTACTGCGAGGTCGTAGAGCTGACAATTCTACACCGCTAAAGCATATCAACAAATGGTTCATGGATTCACCTGGGGTAAAATATTTTGGAGGTTAACTAGTCCCTCATTCAGATCTCTGGGTGGGGACTGCTTCAGGGGCTCCAAGAACAGAATTAAAAAAGACCTTAGAATAGGAACGTGGAATGTACGAAAGTTATACAAAACGGTCGCTCTTCAGGTAAGCGAGACCGAGAAGTACGAGCTGGACATATTGTATTAGCGATGCTTCCGGCGGTGCAGAATATTGAGTTAATAACCGAAAGACTATCGTACGTTACGATACCTACTCTATGGGGTGACACGGTTTTAATAAATGTCTATGCTCCGACCAAGGTGGTAATGATAACGACAAAGTTACATTTTACCTGAAGCTAGAAAGATTGTTTGACCGATTACAAAAGTATAATACAAAAATTGTAATAGGTGATTTCAACGCTAATGTAGGGAGGCAGGAAAACTATAGACCTACTATAAGCAAATACAGCCATCACGAAAAGACCAACAACAATGGAGAAAGACTATAAATTTCGCGATGTCGAAAAACCTACTAGTAAAGAGCACGTACTTTGAACGCAAATATATATATACACACAGACACACATGGGTATCTCCTGATAGCGAAATTCTCAACCAGATTGATCACGTATTAGTAGATAGATGAAGACACACCAAATTAATGGACGTTAACTCTTACAGATGAGCGGAATGTGAATCAGACCATCAGTTAGTTATCACAAAAGTGAAGGAGAAGCTATGCATCGCGAACAAAGAAGCAAAAGGATCAAAACTACGTAAATTCTAAGTTAAACGATTAGATAATCCGAGCCTAAGAGCAGATTACCAAAAGAAAATCTCAAATAAGTTCGAAATCTTAGCCGACTCTAGTAATAATAAAAATGACATTAATAATAAAATTGACGTAACATGTGGGAGGCAATTCATGATATTGTGAAGGGAGCAGTGAAGGGACGTTTAGGTGAGAAGAAACAGCAGAGAAACAAGCCTTGGTTTGATGAAGAATGCATCATAAGGAACGGAAACAAGCAAAGCACCGATGGCTAAGCAATAAAACCGAAGCAAATACTAACCAATACAGTAACGGGAAACGCAACGCATCACACGCGTTCAGAAACAAAAAGCGACAATATTTGACACAGAAGATTCAGGAGATAGAGGAAAACGGCAAGACAAATAACATACTATATCTGTACAAAGGGGTAAACTCGTTAATGATGTTGTGCATTGGCTACGCGCGGCCTTAAAGAGTTCGGACCTCAAACTCGTAATATCTGCCGGTTGACGTACCACACAAATTACTCTTCTGAGAACACGACTTCTCTGGATTTGGCTCAAAGAAAGAATACGAAAAGTCTTATATGCACAGGAGACACAAAATAAATAATATTAATCGTCAAAATAACCAACCTACATTGCCTATGGGCGCCAGTCAAATCTAATACAAATTTAATATTCAAGTTAGATCCTAGTCCCCGGCTTATAGACAATCCGCACGATACATCACAAGGATTAAATAACTGGAGCCAGATACCTCCTTCGCAGACACATAAAATACGGGTCGTCTGCGGTGAAGTAGGATACGAACTTAACAGAGCTGAAATTAACTTAAATCAAACAATGCTGCTCAAAAAATAGAATCAACTTGCTTAGTAATTGAGAACCCCCTTCGCCTACCTATGAATTTAAAATAGTGCTTTGATCAAATCTGTCTGTTCCCTTTTGGCCTGGTTGTGAACCTGAACTCACTTCGTTGAACGCTCAGGTTTGAGTTGAGCATTCTCAAACAATAACAAATGTTCAATCAGACAGCTTCCCTATCTGTTCCTTTCTTACAAAAACAATCTTTACATCATTTTGCACAAAACTCCAAACTAGTCCATAATACTCATCAATAATTATCATGTACTCTAATATCCTCTCTTCCATCTACATGTGGGATGGATTCGAGTGAAATTTACTAAATTTAATTTACTCTCAAGCAGAGGTCGTCGATCGATAAGGATCGACTGTAGCAAAGGATTCAGGGATTCGAGAGGCGCCAGTAGCCACCCTTTCTAATACACCCAAATTTAATTCCCCACAATTTTAAACTCTGTCAGAATACCGGTACTGTCTCGGCAGCAAAACTTAGCATGTCCCAACAAATAAATCAAGAAATTACTGAATTCCCGTATTCGCATCAAAATATTATACGGACATCATGACAAAAAACAAACTAAATCGAATCAAACGGGAATCGAATTTAGAGTCAGTGAATCCCTCCAAAAATCTTAGTTAGCAGTAATGTTCATACTATACCTCTACTGCATGCCTGACGTATTCTCTATCTCCGAGAATTCTCCGTCACGGCTGCTCACTGGTCTCTAGCAACGGCACCGATGTTGCTGATCCGAAGACTCTGAAATCTGCGACCTCCCCTACAACCGATTTAAAGCTTATATAGATCCCTGAAGCAAGGAACCACTGACCTGCTGGCTACCAAGGAGAGGAGACAAGGCAGCTCAACAAACATAAAAACGAATGGCGTGAGGAATGACTATTCACTCCTTCAGAGACATTTTTGTACTATGAAAAAATAAAGAAAACATATAAAAGAATCTGGCCGAGAGAAGTCCGCTGGCCCCTGCTCTTTCGACTTTCTCCTCGTTCAATTGGAAAGATACTTGAGAGAAATACATACAAATATTCAAATGGTTATAAAACTGAAGTACGGTACATAGGAAATTGAATATAGAATATCAATACATTAACATGATTAAATATTTAAATATGTCTCAGGCGGACTTTTAGAATACCATTTACCTTTTTAATATATAGACATACAATATTATTAATATTAATTATATTTTTCAATTAAATGAATAATTTCATATAATCAATATACACATTTTGTTAATGGGAAGGGAGTTGTGGTACACAGTGCCACAACAAGGAAAGGTTACAAGCCTAGATCAGGGATGATTAGAAATGGATACGAAGAGCTTCAAGCGGATCTGACTAAAATTATCGATGTGTGGAAAAATTATTTCCACAAACTTCTTAATGTACACAACGGAGACAAACACAGAGGAATTTAAAATCTATACCACAGAACCGTGGGTATGCAAACCTAGCGAGATCGAGATCGAAATGTCGGTAAAGAAATGGAAAAATTTCAAATCACCAGGAATAAATAATATTCCAGCCGAATTAATTAAAGCGGGAGGAACGGCACTAACCAAACAACTACATAAATTCATGAATGCTGTATGGAGAAACGAGGAGCTTCCTATTGAATGGAAAACCTCAATAATAGTTCAGATTTATTAAAAAGGTGGTAAATCGGACTGTAATAATTACCGCTGAATCTCATTACTCCCAACATGGTACAAAGTACTGAACTCGCCTAAGCGTATACGTAGATGAAATAATTGGAGATCACCAATGTAGATTTAGAAGAAATACATCCACGCTGGACCAGATTTTCGCCTTGAGAGAAATCTTAGAGAAGAAATGGGAATACAATGGGACTGTTCACCTGTTATTTATTGACTTTAATAAAGCACATGACTATCAAAAGGGAAAACTATACAGTATCTTGGTACAATTTGGAATTTCGAAAAAACTTGTTCATCTAATGAAGATGTGTCTCAGTGACCCCAAAAGCAGAGTACGGATAGGTAATAATATGTTAGATAGTTTCGAAATTCGCCACGGATTGAAACGAGGTGATGCCTTGTCACCGTTACTGTTTAACTTTGCGTTAGAATATGCGAATCAGAAATAAAAGGGGAGAAAAACAGGGACTAACATTGAATAGCCTTAACCAATTGTTCGTATACGCGGATGATGTTGATTTAATAGGGACAATATAGATGCACTACAAAGTAACACCGATGTCTTAGTACAAGCGTGTGATGAGATAGGTCTACAGGTAAACATAGATAAAACAAAATATATGATAACGAGCCGAAACACAGGGAATAACGGAAATAGATATATAGCAAGTAAGAATGAGAACATAGATAAATTAAACAAATGCAAATACTTGAGAGCATATGTAACAAGCAAAAACATGGTCACGGAAGAAATAAAATGTCGCTTAGCATCGAGCAACGCATGTTTTTACTCAGTCCAGAAACTATTTGCTTCGCAATTAATATAAAGGTAGTTGAAATTGGAAATATACAGATCCGTTATTCTGCCGGTAATACTTTACGATTGCGAAAGTTGGAGTACGACCCTAGCAGATGAACATAAATTACGAGTGTTTGAAAATAAAGTCTTGAGAAAGATATACGGGCCAAAACGGATAAGATGACTGGAGAATGAAGGAGACTGCATAATAAAGAACGTCACGGGCTTTACGACTCACCTGATGTAAGAATAATGAAATCGCGACGACTAAGGTGGGCAGGCCATGTAGCTTGAATGGGAGAGAAACGAAGACACAAAACGGATCGGAAACGACGGTATATTCTATCGTGGTTAGTAAACCGGAGGGAGAGAGACCGTTAGGAAGGCCAAGACGGCGTTGGGAGGATACTATTAGAAGGGATCTTCGAGAAGTAGGTGTTTGTGATGAAAACTATCTTGATCTAGCTCAGGACAGAATTATATGGCAAACGTTTGTTACTGCGGCGATGAACCTGCGAGTTCCGTAAGCCATAGAGTAAGTAATTGTATGTGAACATCTACAGTTTAATTTGAAACATATGTTCAAAGAAGAACAACATGGCTTCATTCCAGGAAAGTCTGTGATCACAAATCTTTGTCAGATTACAAATGAAATACTGTTATACTACAAGAAGATCTCAGTGTGATGTTATTTATATAGATCTGACTAAAGGATTTGATAGCGTTCCTAATCTGGTTCTAATAAATAAACTTAGTATGATTGGATTATCTCCCACCTAAAATGGTTCTAGAGTTTCCTATCTGCTAGAATGTTTAGAATTAAAATAGGAGAAACCATATCTAATGAAGGTATATAATAAGTAACGGCATTTCCCAGGGATCATCTTTTGATCCACTTCTTTTTTTTTCTTTTTTTTAATGTATGATATTTGTGAAGTGTGAAACACCTTAAACTGTTATTATATGCTGATGATCTAAAGCTTTATAAAGAGTAAATAACTATAGAGACAACCAGTTATTGCAAGATGTTCTCAAGAGTAAAACTGCATGGTGTACTAAGAATAAAATCAGAGTAAATGCTCGCAAAACTAAATTCATTAACTACACTAATAAGACTCAGTACTATGAAAGTAACTATAAAATAAACAAAATGGATGTTTTGAAGGTAAACATTGTCAAAGATCTTGGTACTC
>JAGDQP010053853.1:0-13464 GCA_022664845.1 Lepisma saccharinum
TCTATATAACTGCGTATGTGCGCCCGTTTGTCAAAGTCAGAAGAATGACATTGATAAAATAAATCTTTGCAAATCAAAAACAACTACTGATCATGTAAATGAAAGCATTCCAATATTTATATAAAGAGAAAAAATAAAATTCTGGCCAGTACACGTAATTAATTCCCATAATTCCCATTGGCTTATGTCCCTTCCCTTCCAAATTAAGTTCTTTGGAACAGGCAATGTTAACTCCGTATTTACTTATATGTGAATTATAATACTAGAATTTATATGTGGATTATACATAGCTACCTGGTATTACCACTAATTTCCTCTCATCCTAATTGTTAACTAATGATTTACTCCTTGGCAAATGTCCGAGTTTTTTAGGATGACTCGTAGAGTTTCTTGTAAAATGGGTTCTGAACCATTAAGGTTTCTACGAAGTTTGGACCCTGGCCTACGCTCACTGTAAAACAGCGCAAGGACTATTTATTTGAGGCAACATAGAGACCCTCTCCTCTGTTTCAACGTTATTTCTTCATTTATGTCAACTTTAGTCACAAAAACTGAAACCTCCCAATAAATAGAGTATCTGAAATAGTTTCTCTCTTACAGCTTCAATTGAGGTATCACTGTCTGAGTGAGAGTCCTTAATGAAGAAATTAAATGAAATAGAAAAACCGGTAGTTAGAGTTACATGATTTTAATCGGTAATAAAGTTCACTGAACCAAAATCTGGAATCAAATTCCCTCTGTTTTCTATTAGGTGCTAGGATGAATTCTCAAAATGTAGAAACCTAACCCAGCTGATAGACACTAGATTCAGAGTGATGCTATTAAAAGTGAAAGCATGAATTATGGTGCAGAGGAAGACTTGTGTTTCACGTTAAACCAGAACACAGACGGGACAAACTCTATTGTTTCCCATTATGCATTGTCCAAAAGGTGTAGGGTTCAATATCCTGTGGGGACAGAAGTATTTCGACGTTAAACTGATGGGTCCATCCTCAGAACGTAAAACTGCCTATCCGTCTTCAGCCCATTATTCGCAAAATAAATTCATGCGTTAAGCATTGCGTTGTTCCACTTGTGTAATAATAATTTGCAAGTGTCCGTATTAGAAAAGCGGCTATTTTCTCCTACACGGTAGAAATGACTTTATATCAGCAATTATCAACCGAGGTGCCGCGGCACATTATTGTGTGTGCATGATTGATCAGAGCCACGGATCAAAAGAAATTAATTGTCGGTAGTCTACTAATCTGACATCTGCACATAGTTCAGAATTCTCGTGCTGTGGTTAGCATTTCTACCACGGAAAAGTTATGAAGGCTGTTGACACAAACTAATAGAGATTTCTTTATGATTGCATCCATTCCAGGGTACTGTTTTCGACAATTTTTCTCATTGAAAATTTATGATGATTGCTCAGGATTACTTATGATCCTGGAAACAAATATATTATTGTTAGGTGTACCCCGAAACGGAACAGGATGATAACTACAGCTCGGGTTTACTCCAAATCTCTTATATTCAACGGCGGATCTAAACGGTATATTCCTGTTATATACTATGCTATGTGTGTAGTGAAGTTATCATCCTAGAATATGTCAGTGAAGATGACGGGCAGGGGGTTATATCAATTCCGGGACGTTAGCCTAGATCACAGGGTCAAGATATAACTGTTTGATTTTTCATTGTATATACGAATAATTCAAGCTTCAACATTTATTTAATTTTGAGGATTTTGAGTTTGTTAAATATGTTTTCAGTAACACGGAACCATACAATTTATAATCATCTGAATCATTTTTATGTAACCGGAAGCGTTCAATTTGAATTTAACTTTTAAGTCGTTTAGGTAACTGTCCTATGCCGAACGGATGATGATGGGATGAATTGATAGAATAAAGAGAGTGGGAGGAAATAGGAGAACCCCGAGAAAACCGACGCCCCACAAAATCCACATTGCATTAGCAAGTATCGAACCGACAGCCCTTAGCACCAGAGGTGAGTTCTAACATTGAGCTACTGCGGCATCAAACCTGAATCATCTAAGATCTTAACGTTACTGTTAGAATTTTAAAAATATTTATGGACTTTAGGAAATTTCAGCATGAGCAAAATGTTGGCAAGAAGCTCTTGGCGTTCCAAAGACGTTACACTAATGCCGCATGAAGTATTTTTTCTAACTTCTCTGTTTCTCTTCTAACGTTGGTTTTCCTCATTTAGAGAAGCTAACAATATGTTACTATCGTTTGAACAGAAACAGAAGTTTGATAAAAACCCGAAAACTGAGTTTCGAACTGGAAATAAAGTTTTATTAACTAGCCACTATAAGCTCTTTTCATAATTCACCGTTACACCGTGATGGAGACGTGACCTGATTAGGAATAAAGTATAATCAATATATTACTTACATCGGAAAGACTGAATTTTGTGTATATTACACTTTGATCTTTAGTCGATAAATATTAAGTTAGTAGCTAATGTTTATATACATAGATTTGGTTCTTGTCTTGTACTTGCTGACATTATACGACTCCGCAGCTTTTAAAGTTTAAAATTACAGCCGTGATACTGATTGTTTTTACCAATCTAAATTCCACACAACATTTATACTATAATTCTTATTATGATGATTAGTTTAAAATGATTTGTTTCCGCAACATTGGATACGAAAGGGTTCCCATCCGCTTTTTCCACCACGGTTCCCTGACATGTATGGATTATTATTTCTAGGGCAGAATTAAGGACCTTGTGTACGTAAATCGACCAACTACTATTGCAGACATGAAAGCACATATTGCAACAGCATCCGAGGAGCATCGGAACTGCCGAACTTGAGGCTGTTGATACAATTTTCTGCCTCGAATTAATCGCTGTATTGAGGTCGGCGGACACCCGTTTGAGCATGTGTAAGCAGATCATGCATGGTTTGGACTCCTTCATTTTAATACGTCATGCAACCTTGATTAAAGTAAGAACTGTTTGTCTTATTGTTTACTTGTCAAATTGTTATTATTGCTTAGTATTAATTTGACGCTATCACTCGGTGTTCCTTGGTCCAGTCTGCTCCATGCAGTTTATTACATTTATTTCTCATCGTTTTAATCCCTTGTTTCCTGTTCCCTTTTGGTTACAACATTCGAAATATATTCGACAATCGGGGAAAAATCAGCCAATTTCCATTTAAAATTTTCAAGTAGCCACCCATACAGGTATTTCCAAGACGGCTCTGATTTCAGAAGCATAACCACGTGATTCGGCGTATGTACTTTGGTATTAGCATTTTTTTCAAAGATTTCTGTGTACTGGGAGCCTAGTTATGACCCTGTTACGGTTTTATAGGAACACCCTGTAGCCTATATATTTATTGTGGTACAACTAAAAGTGTCCACTCCCTTATCTCGTGGCAGAGTGGTTTGTTCGAATAATCCCAAAAAATGTCAACTCTAGGTTCGAGGAGAACAACATTTTGACAATTTTAAGTGTACTGTCCCATCTTCCACGGTCTAGTGGTAAAACCTTTATTTAAAAAAAAATAACAACATGGATCGAGTGACATCTCATTTGAAAACTACTTCGATTTTAATTTTTTTTTAAAATGTATTATTTTCGAATTTCATGGAATACTTTAAAATAAATCTTACAGTAAACTTTTACTTATTATGCACAGCCAGATCTCCGAAAATGTAATATTTTACTCTATTAAACCTTATGAATACCCTCAACCAGTCATCAAACAGTCGACAAGGGCTGCTAGAAATAATACTGAGATAAATTTGAACATATTCAAAATTCAGCCTTCTAGCCCGAAGGGGAATGCATTTTCTATATCAAAGGATATTTGGTGTGCTTAACGGTGTTACTGGAGGACTAACGATGTAAACGAATATTTTTTTCATATACTTCCAACGTGCCAACGAAGCTAATTCGCATATAGATTATTTGTATTAGTTTGTAATTTGGACAGTTTCACTATTACCATTACTATTCCAACAAATACTATTTCAACTACTACAGTACTATTAATTCTGTTATTATTACGACACTAACTACTACAACTATAATCACTGCTACTACAGCAACAACAACATTTGAAGCAATTTACATTCGATGTAACATTTTTAGCTCTTGCCGTATGATTTCGTAAGAAAACTACCTTTTTACACTATTTCTAATTAGGATAATTAAAATATTTTAAAATATTCATTTAAATGTCTATATTTGCATACAATTTAATATGAACCTATTCATATAATTGTGTCTATATTAATTATAACATTGTTTACTCCCTTTTAGTGACTTTTTGGACATTCTATCTCCGTTTACTTCTCATTTTATATTGTTTCAGCCTTTTGGTGTTTTTGACACTCTATCCCCCTTTCTTCTCCTTCTATTTTAGTATTTCTCCCCTTTAAATTTGTTTTTTCTTCTTGTATGATTCGTTTTTCTTCGTTTACTTCTTGATCTATCCCACCCAAAACCCTAATCTCTTTCTCACGCGTGGTCCCAAATGACAGCACTGCAGGTGATTTATATTAAATAATAGCAGAAGAAGAAGAAAAATTCACCCACCCGCCTCCATCACAAATGTGGATTAAATACACATTTATGCAGGAGTCAACTGGTGGAGCCACCTATTGATAAAAATAATAACTCCTTAAATGGCATTCGGGACGCAAGAGTTTTTTTTTTCAGAACTACCTGCAGAGTTGCAGGACTGCGGAGAGGCCCTTGAAAACACTTCCGGTACGTCACAGAATTTTTTGGTAAACAGTACTTTTTCGTATGCCCACCGATAACCGGGGGCTCCGCCCCCTAGACTAACGCCGCCTATATCCCTTCGGACTCACCCCCTTATAACCCTCTTCCTTCGGACGCAGCCTGCCCTGATGGGTTTATATACATCCTAGATTTTAGCAGCCTCTTTTAAAATTATAAATCACTACTTTTATTAAATCTCCATTTGTGTATTTTCATAAAAAAAACGAAAAATCTTTAATTTTCTTTATTTTTAAAGTATGTAAAAAGCCGACTCTAGAGCTCGAACCCCGGATCTTCGGATCAGCCTCCCGATGCTTAACCGCAAGACCAAACGGAAGCTGTCGGATTGAGTGCTTCTCGCTGTAACTTATAGTTCAAGCTACGCGAGAGTGGGCTATTCATACCCTAAATGTTTTCACATTAGTTGAACCGCTCTGAAAAAAAAAATTGCATTCGGGACAACTCGCGAAGCAAACATTGTGTTTTTGGGTGTGGTAGATGTAGAAGAAGAAGAATATGAAGAAGAAAAAGAAGAAGTAAAGAAAAAAACAATGAAATAAGATCAAAAACAAATGGAAATCACTAAAATAGAAGAAATAATATAATAAAGGAAGAAGAAAGGGGATAGAATGTCGTAAAATCACCAAAAGGCCAAAACAATATAAATAATAAGAAGAAAGGGGACAGAGTGACATATAAGTCAATAAAAAATGGGAAACAATATTATAATTAACAAAAGCAAATAAATCAATGGGTTTGTATTAAACAGTATGCAAATATAGCTATAAAATAAATATTTTAAAAACAAATAGTTGTTCTAAGTAGAAATAGCGTAAAAGTTAGTTTTTCGACAAATTGTTAGATAAGAGCATCAAATGTTATGTTTTCGCCGAAGACCGAAATAAAGAGCGTTGGTGGGTCCGAAAGGTCCATCTTTTTAACTAAAGGGTATTTTACAGCGGTCACTTAATACGCGAAATGGACCGAAATTGACCGAATTTTAACTGGTAGGTGGTTGAGAGCTCCAGAAGAGTCCGCCCATTCTACCTAACCATCTGGAATGTGGACCCGTCGGTGGAGGGCCGGAAGTTAAGAAAGGAAGGTAGAGGATGAGTGGAGTAGGGAAAGGAGGGCACGACTGGGCTATACCTGTAGCCTGGGCAAGTTATGTAGAGTTAAAGAATAGATAAGGGTTTAGTTAACAATAGTAAGAAATTTAGTTCGTGCACTCAAAGTGTTAGAATAGAATCAACCACAATCGACAAACATTGAATTTCGAGACGAGAGGAAAAATTATCAGATTCAGGTATTTAGCTAATTCAAAGAAAACTTTAGTCTCTTTTTGATATAAATCTCAGTGATAAGACTTTATCGGAAACCTATTCTAAATTCAACATTTCTCAACAGTAACACTATCATTAATAAACTCACAAAACGCTTAAATTAAAGAACCCTACAAAGCAATTTAAAGATCTTGACCGCTATCTTCTTTCTTGCTCCCTGCAGAATATTCGCGAGAGAAGTCAACTTTGAGATAAGTGGTTATTTGCTTTGTAGCGTTCTGGTCATCCACCATGTGTAAGGTAAATAAAATGTTATAAAAATCATAGCTTATATTTGCTTGTATCATGGTGTATTACCATAACGCTATTAAGCACATCATAAAGCGCTCTGTCTTAATATGTCGTGAGGAAATTGAACCCATATATCTTTCTCGGGTACTGCAAATCTGATCTGACCATCTATGCGGGTCTTCGCTCGTTTCACTGAGGCTTTCATACGGACCAATAACATTTTCAAAGCTCAAGTAGTTTCTGAACTGAAGGTTGTCGATATACAGATGAACATAGCGATTATATAATGTTACCCAGCTTTAACTGCTGAAGTATAATATTTTTGAAAATACAGAAAAAAAACCCTGGAAGTTTGATATTCAGAACGAAAGTACTTTTCTAACCGAACAATCTACTGCTATTTTGTAAGCCCATAAGCGAATATATCACTTCATTATTTGGCCACCCTAGCTGTAACGAGAGTTGTTAAAGCAAGGGAAAGAACAAAATAAATTTAATGTGTGTAATTAGTAATTATCCTTTGTTGCTAAAGTTAAAAGAACAATTAAAATATTTTCAATGTTTCACATCAATATTGGTGCATCCTCAGGAATAAAAACGTGCAAAGAAAGAAAGTAATAAGTAAGATTGAAGGGAAAACGAATTTGAAACCCCCAATCCATCGTGATTACCTTTACTCGCTAATAACGGAGGTCAATTTAACGTAAACACATCATACCGAGCTCTCGTGGCTCAGTTAATAAAACATTGGATTCGCATTCGGTTACTCAGGGGTTCAAAATTTGTTACTGACCATACTGACTGAAATTTTGCCAATGGTTTTTCATCAGTCACACCAGGGAAAACGGCAGGATCATACCTTGAATCTAGCCCTAGAAGATTAATAATATCATTATTTATTTTACCTTATCGCAGTTGATCCATTGATCAAGTTAAATAAATTAAAATTAAAATGTAAGTACATACTATTCAAAATTTCATTCACTACGGAAAACCAGATTTCCAAAAATTTCTAGTCCAACAATATTTACATCACCAGGTCTGCCAAGATCAACGGGATCATCCAAATGAAAGATGTCCTCCTCGACGCTGTGTTCTTAAGTTCTTCTTCCAAAGACATAGCAGGGTATATTGTGAACCCACACTAAAGTCCAGAATGTAGGACGAGAAATCGTATTTGTGCACGTATAAGGAAGGAAGGTACTGACAATGCTTCTGACTGTCTCATTTCCATCGTATTAGGAATTTAGAGTGTATTGTCTGCTTTTGTCTGTTTGAATGCTATTGATAGCAGACCGGTCAGTCGATCATAACTCGATGATTATGATTATGAGCATCATGATAATCGACTGACTGTCGGGAAGTTACCTAGAAGTTAAGTGCTGATCTTAGAGAATCTTAGAGACAGCTCAATTTATACCAAAATATCTTACAACTAAATATACTGCAACACACAAAATGAAGAAAGTAATAAATTGAATAAAATAATAAAATTGGAATATACAATATTATTGTAGCGTGTTTTGTTAATAAATGTGTATCCACGTACACTAAGTGAGGGCGGATGGAAAGTTTGTAATTTTAGAAATATGCAGAATGTGGAACCATCAAACTATATAAATATTAACGATTCACTGTTCTGTTTCTCGAATAATATTGGTCCAATGTTCTCAAACTGGGCTAGTTTCCGATTCTTGACAACTTTTTTACGTGTATGCCCTCTACCACAGTTAATACACATGGTAGGAGCCGGTCGGGTGGCCGAGCGGTCTGCGGCTGTAAACCATCGGCTCGAAGGTCCCGGCAGGGACATGGGTGTGGATTTTAACAACTAAAGGTGAATCGTAACGGGCCAAAGTCCAAAGTTATTATACTGGCCCATATAAAAATAAAGTTTACCAAAGTTTATTAAGTGGTAGGGTAAATTTTACAAGATTGATATAACCATGTAATAGGGGTTTTCGGTATTGAGATTTTCATACCAAATTTCAGTATGTTTTGGATACAGATAATTATTGATACACCATGATACCAAATGATACCGAAATACCGAACGATACCGAAATATCGAAAATACCGAAAACGCTGAAATGCTGAACGATACTGAAATACCGAAAATACCAAAATAAAAAACGATGTCGATGTACCGAATTATCGAATAAATTTGAAATTCCGAACAATATCAAAATACCGGGAAACAATGATATTGACCGATAGGGAAGTACTCAGGACTCCCACTCTGAAATTCCGGTAATTATGCAATAAATAGTATAATTATAGGCCTAATTATCTATATTTAGGGCACTTCTCACACCGAGACCAACTTTGGAGTTGTATCCTCCAAATGCATCGACCCACTCCGAAATTTATTTTTAGATATGTGTCTAATACGTGTTTAGTACTGAATGGTACCGAACAATATCGAAAATAGATAACAACAGGCAATAACAAATCAAACGTGACTGTGGAGAAATGGTAAAATATATTTCATTGGCGGATAGGGCTTATCCGAAGTTCCGCAACTTGGATCCGGATCCGGCTACTTGAAACTCGGCCCCGAAGATCTATCTGAAAGCCCAATCGGAAATCAGGATCTTCGGTGTTTCGAATATCCGGTCCTATGGATTCGTACGATTTCGGTCGCAGATTTGAAATTCATTATTATGATACGAAGTCGCCGTAGCACCGTGGCAGAGCGTTGGCGTAGCATTCGGGAGGTCGTCGGTTCCATCCCAGTGGCCGACTATCCTGACTGAGGATTTTCCAGGTTTTCCCCTCAGTCATATCAGACAAATGCGGATAGTATCTTGAACATAAGCCCCGTCCGACACCTTACAAAATCTTTTCCCCTCCCCTATCCCGGACTTAGTTTCAGATGGCTAAAGGACATACATAAAATTCAATGTGTTTTATGCTGCAGCTGAGACTGTTATACCGGGATGCTAAATCATGCTGGCCAATGTCTTCCGCATCCTTTGCCTATCTTATGCAAGCCTGAGCCGAAAATGACAAAAGACCATAAAATAAGCCAATTTATTTCAATGTATCTCACACTCCAAAAACATATCATATAGAGATAGTTGTATTTGTGATTGTTATTGAATTCTTGTCCAAAGTTACTTGATAGAATATTTTAAAGCTCTTTATTTTTCTAAACTATATGCTTTATATATCAAAACAAATTTATCTGGGAAAGGGCAATGTTGCATCCCTGCATGCTTAAAAGGGTGGGGGAGGACCTGCAATTTTTATTTCCTTTTAACAATGCAATGTTTATTGCGTAGGTACTGATAACTACGTCACAGGGCAAAGGGTAAACACAGTTTGTTAAGGAGGGGATGGTGGGGTTGGAAAAGAGACAATAAGGTGCTGTCGATTATTTCTTTTGCTTTTGTCGCTCAAATATATGTAGTAGTGAATATTATATGAATGGTTTCAGAAACACTACTCTTGTAAATATGTGCAACTTAGCAATGTATTCTCTCCTTCTATAATCCTGCTTTCCCTCTTACCCTCACAATAATACAAGATAATGAGTTAAAGAAACCGAAACAAGACCTATCGTTTGGTGGGCGAAAAATCCCCCAAAATAGTATATTACAGCAAAGACTTCGATGATATGATGATGCACCAGATATCCGACACCCAAGCCTTAGAGAAATTGTGTCCTGGCGCTGCAAGGCCAGAAACACTCCACCGAATCTGAATCACTGCTTATAAGGGGCCGTGGTGGCTCAGGTGAATAGCGCTCACTCCTGGTGTATGGATCCCCGGTTGGATCCAGGCTCGTGTCATATGGGTATTGTTTTGGACAAAGACTATGTGCTTGAGTTCTCTCTGTTGTCATGTTCTTAAACTGTCTTATTCTTTATTACATCATTTTTTCTATCATCTTTCAACTGGTCTGAACCAAAGTTGCATAAATGAATTAAATAAATTCAAATTCAATATTTGTTAATTAACATTAACGCCCGATTGCAACGACGTAGACATAATGGTTTCAGACTACACTTTCGCAATTCCGAATTAATCTTTCAGCCTAAGCTTTTAAGAACCAAGTCAAAGCTCTGTCTTTGTAATCAGGCCTAAATGTTCGGTTAGTTGATTGACATCATATTTTGGCTCCCCAATCAACACTAGAATCATTGTGCTGATAACGTTAAGTTTTGGGCAGGTCCTATGCTTGGGAGCCAGCCTGGCCGGGTGACCCGATTTATGTTTCGTCACTTGGAGGACAAAGTAGAGCATTTAATTATTTGAATTATGACCGGCGCAGGAGGTGTAACCAATAGTGCACTAACAATACGATACTGGAGCTCATTAAGTTCTCGGACCGGGTATATCGGGTCAAGTTTAAGACCGGATCACATATGTCCAGGTCAGATCGGGGCGCCAAAACCGATCTGGTTTCAGCTTTGCCATGCCACGTCCTCTATAAGTTATTCGGATTCATGTTTTTAGAATTTCAGAAAGAATCGGTATTTCAAAATTCCAAACTATTTAGTATTTTCTTATTGTTCGATATTTTGGTATATCGTTATTTAGATATTTCAGCATATCGATATTTTAGTGTATTCGGTATTTCGGTATATTCGGTATTTCTATATATTTTGCATTTTGGTATATCGGTATTTCAGTTTGGCTGATATCGAATTTTTCGGTGTTCGAAAATAACGATACTGATTTCAATATATGGATATTTTTGACATCCCTGCCCTGCAGCTTGATGTACTCAGTTAAATCCACTATCGACAGGTATGTTAGTATCTTTTCATAGGCGTCCTGCCGTCATGTTTGTGCTAGTGAGTCGTGTCTTATCATGCCTACAGTTTGGTATAACATTATCTACAAAGGTTACCGGTCTCTGACGAACCATAAAGCCAGATGATATGTATTGCACGCTTGTCGAATGTTTCTGCATGCAACCCCTTGTATTTTTACGTTTTAACTTTATATTTCGGAAAATCCTTCACAACATCCTCCATTATAATTTATTAGTTAACGACATACTAAGGATTGCATTTATGGTCGACACATTTTAAGTATTTATGCTGATCTACTACGAGACAACAACATAATATGATGTCAAAATGATGTAAGTGCCAAAAACTAAATATTACAGGAGAGAGGAGAAACGGGAGGTCTCTCAACTTTGAACATGCAAAACCACAACATTTTTCGTCGCGATTTTGTACTATTTGCAATGGTCTACGTCTATTTAAATTTCGTACTTCAAATAGGTAGTCTTACTTTCGTTAGTCTAAATTTCCGCACTCACTTGCAACATCAGTTGTTCTCTTGAGCGCTTCTCGCAAGCTACTACCCCGTGGTTATACGCGTCGCCTTACTGCATGTGGCCTGATGTGCTTAAAGGCTGATGCTGCCATCTGACGACTGATTTTGGTGATATTATAAGTTATACATCTCTCCTGATTGGCCTTCTCTCCTTAGCTTGTATTTAACAAATGTATTTACTTCAACCAGTAAATTAAAGCAATGTATAGCTGATACAACAGAAGACAACTTTCCTAATCGTTGTTTACTAAAATAGCTTTCTAAACCTTAACCTATCTTAAAACAAATAATTATTTGAATGCTTTGTTCTTCAAATATTTTAAAACCTAGGAACCCGACTATCGTCATTGATTTTTGTAAAATACTGTAAAATAACATCTAAAGAAAACCAATATAATCTATGATAAGGAAAAACTGCTGTATTTCTTATTAGATTGTTTTGTTTTTAATTGTGTAATTAATCTTTATAACTTAGTTATATCTTGTTCTTTTGTAATTGGGTGATACGGAAAATGATTTTTCAACTAGATTAATATGTTTTATTGGTACCTATTATGTATATACAGATGCTTATCAGAATAATGGAAACACCTGAACGAAAGTGCAACTTACCAGATTAATATGGTGTCGGGCCACCTTTCGCCTTCAGAACAGCCTTGATGCGACGTGGGATGGAGGCATAGAGGTCGTGAATGGTAGCAAGTGGAATATTACACCATTCCTCGTGCAGGGCATCGGCCAGTTCTGTGAGAGAGGATGGAGGTGGAAATCGTCGCCGGAGTCGTGTTTCCAAGATGGACCACAGATGTTCAATTATGTTGAGATCTGGGGATTGGGCGGGCCAGGGGAGGTGTTGAACTTCATCCCGATGTTCCTCAAACCACGCTGCAACAACTCCAGCTGTGTGAATGGGTGCATTATCATCCTGGAATATGGCGTCATTGTCCGGGAACAACATCCGGACCATAGGATGCAAGTGGTCTCCTAAAATTGCGACATAATCGTTGGCAGTGATGCGTCCGCGAAGTGTGACCACAGGACCCAATGAAAACCATGATATTGCGGCCCACAGCATCACCGTGCCGCCGCCATGTTTCACAGTTGGGCGGAGACACTGCAGATCATACGCTTCTTTGGGCGTTCTCCACACATAAACACGGCCCGTGGTTTGGAATAGGGTGAATGGTGACTCATCCGACCATACCACACGTTTCCAGTCGTCAACGGTCCAAGTTGCATGGTCGCGGCACCATTTGCGGCGTGCTAAAGCGTTCTGGTCCCTGATGAGAGGTTTGGCCCGTGCAACACGACCCCGTAAGTTCATGTCATGTAATTCGCGGCGGACTGTGATTGTCGAAACAGGTTGGGGGAGGTGCTGATTGAGTTCCTCCGTCACTTGCGCCGCAGTGGCACGACGGTTCCGCGTGACAATGCGCTTTAATACCCGGCGTGCCCTGTCACTGATGCTTTTCTTCCGCCCACTGTTCCGCTTCCCCGATGTGGTTTTCCCGTGTGTTGTGTAGGCCGTCATCACCTTCGACACTGTCCCTGGCGACACACCTAACACACTAGCCACTGCCGTCACACTCACTCCACATAACCGCGCACCAACAATTTGCCCTCTTTGAAACTCTGAGAGGTCTCCCATTTTACACTACCTCCGTCTGCTGCAGCCACTGCACACTCCTGTTCCACGACGCCTGACGTAGTATGGAGACCGACCTAACACACCACCACCAGCAGTCCGGCGCTGCGGTCGCCACGACACCACTGCCAACCCATACATCTGACGTGTTGCCAACTACAGGTGTTTCCATTATTCTGATAAGCATCTGTATAT
>JAGDQP010053854.1:0-13464 GCA_022664845.1 Lepisma saccharinum
CATCTTTCACAGACGATTGTGATTAATTCCTGTGACAGTGTAGTTTTTCATCCATAGATTCTTTGTTGGGTGCCGGACATCATAAATTAGAGTTACTAATTGACACTGAAGTATCTGGTATTAGCCCGTCACACTCAACACGATGACAATATTTTGGAGGGTCCAAAATTTATAGATTCAAAGCTGCATGCAGAACACAGAATTGGCACTTGCAATTTCAAAGTGAATTATGTATGACATCTTTATTCGATGATTGCAGCGGTCATATATATTGTCTCTATGTTCCCATGATAAACAATTGAACTGTTCTATTCAGAAATACCAAAAAATAGATAAAAAAAAAATCAACATTTCAGGAAAGGTAAAAAACTGTCACTGACTCATGGGATTTCTGCAAGAAATCACAGCTTTTCAGCTGCCGTACACAAGTGTCATTGACGTTTGAAATGTAGGGAATTGATGTGTCTGCATCAACAGGTTCGTCTCCTACAGTATCACATATTTGACAAAAAATGATTTATGGTGTTTCTTAAAAAAGTCAACTAAAGTCTTCAAGGATATTTGGGCATACTGTAATTTCCCTACGAAAATTTCCCTACTGCATACTGTAATTTCCTGTTCTTTCTTTGCAGCATATTTCTTCTGCAGGATTTAGCAAGTTTTCTGATGTGTGATTGAGTTGTAACACGATGAGTGCCAGATGGCACGTTGGATTATTAGAGAATCCATGGACAAATCACCTACATTGGGTTGAATAGTTTTACTTTGTTCGTCATCCCATTGGGCATGTTTCTTAATACACTCCACTAACTTAACGTAATGATGCCTGCTGCTTGCGGAACACACCGATTTGATGTCTCATGTTGACAGATGATGCAGCCAGCATTAGTTTTTTTTCTCTGCGCTGATCGTTGCATTTCAACCTCTAATATAGGATCCACACTAGAATATTTACAATTCACCAAAGTCCATCAATTCGACTTCTCAATCCCTTCAAGCGTACTCCATTAATATACCAATTATAGTCCCTTGTTCAGATTTATGACGATTTAAGTACTCCAACAGAAGAATCACGCACCACATTTATTCACCTAATGCATTTGTGTTCGCACTATAACCACCATCTATCAAACGGAATTATTTAATAAACAACTTCAAACCTGAGAACTCCACTAAGAGAAACGCATACAACTTCTATTCAGTACACAGTAGGTGTTACTCCACTACCACCATCTGTCAACAAATAAGTTGATCAAAAAATAGAATCCTGTTCCTTCCTCTGCCAGTCTCGGAATTCTACCAGAAAAAAATAACTCACGGTGTCTTCACTAAAACGTATATATTAACTCTATAGCTCCGTCTATCAAAACAGACAAATTACCAAAACTAGTCTTGTATGTGTCATCTGTACTCCTTAAACCAACAACTTACACCACATTATTATCATTACCGTGAACTTGAATTGGAGTAACCATCAAATGAATTACCCGTCAAATTGAAATAAGACAACTGGAATGTTCCATTATCCTCGTTATGATGTCACTCTGGAGAATGTAAAAGCATGAATGTACTTCTTTACGTAGTCTATGAACCCTTTCGTATATAGTTCGAAAGTTACGATACTCCGTCAACTCGAATGCACAATAATTTATAATTTAAAGATGATTCTAAAAAGTTAATAATAAAAATGTTGTCCAGCAAACTTATTTGTTTATCTTATAAAGTTCAAAAATATTTTCAATCGCATGTCCGTCATTTCTTGATCAAATGTCATGAAATTTTCACTAAAATAAGCTTGAAACATTCACAAAACTTCCTATAAGTCACAAAAGTGGGTTATTAATATTTTCTACAGAAACATCATAATCTTTAGGAGCACTCAATCATCGATCGCCCTCATTCTCTAACGAAGTGAGACAAATGAACAGTGCTGCCAGACGCATATATGTGAAAGTCACACAAACAGTGCTCGAAATCCAGAAATTTCCACGTATTCAGATGAATAAATACATATAAATGCTCATATGATTCCACACACCATAGAAAATACTATTTTTAGTTTTAAGAATTTTCTAAAACAAGCTATACTTTCCCCATTCAAATAAAAAATCATGCTGTTATTTTAGAAGGAAGAACATGAAGTACTAGTATTATCGAAAAAAAAATATAATTTTGTAACAAAATTATTAAAGAATGTGTAGACTCGATTTCCAGTGCTGTCCTGAGCAGATTGGGCTTTGTCTTCCCTCCAAACATGAATTTCACGATGTCACAAGTGATTTACAAATGTCTCAGCTTAAGGTTAGTTTTCCACATACATTGGCAACGCTGCTAATGAACAGTAAATTATACATATTTTTACACCTAATTGAGATACAACGATGTTCAATAGACCGTTGGAAAGGTAGTTTTATTTTAAATAATATTTTGTAGTAAATATTTCTTGTGTAATTTCAATCGCAAAAAAAAAATCTAATAAAACGTACGTTTGGTCAGGGTCACGGCGGCCATATTAACAATAAATTTACATATTTCTGCACCTAATTGAGATACAACAATGTTCTATACACCGTTGGAAAGGTAATTTTATTTTCAATACTTTTTGTTTGTAATAAATGTTCCTTTTGTAATTTTAATTGCAAAGAAGTTATTATAAAAAAGTAAAGTTTGGTCAGGCTCACGGCGGCCATATTGGATCAGTGTCTCTACAGCGACTCTGCCAGGCTTGCCAGATATCCACCTCCAAACTTAGTAACTTATATGATAAATCGAAGCAAATGACACCATCCATATGTTTGCTTCACGAAATAGCCACGGGACATAGGAAAACTGACATTTGCTCCTAGACTATATTCTACTCTTGATAATACAACTTTATGCCAAATTTCATATCTCTAACTCAAACGGTGTGGAAATAAATTTTTGGAGTTCGCCATTTTGGACAAAAGATGGCGTCTTTGGAAACATTTTGTAATACTTTCGTAACCTACTATTAATGGTGTATCGCCATACCAAATTTCGTTTTCCTAGCTCCAGCCGTATAGCCTGTGTATTGACTACTAAAAGCCTTCTTTTTTTAGGTTAGACTTTTCTCAAACTGAAGAACGAAAACAAAACTATGAAAATAAATGTTTAAACATTTAAATCGTAACAAATCAACAATGTGATATTACCAAGGAAGTCAATCAGGATTTACAAGAAAAGATATACATTTAACAAGCTAAATCCAAACCACGAATGTAATAATTATAATTTAGTAATAGTGTTTATAGATACTATGTCACTTTATTTATTGCATATTCCATTCATTCTCGGACTGCATTGTGCATCTAAAAGCAGAGTACATTGCATCACAAATATTTCAACTGCGAATATGACCAAAACTTTGTAGTTCCTTGTGATATGTCAATTGGTGCAAGATATGATAAAATGAATTTTATGGGCGGTAAGAACACTATCAATTACACTATCAATCAAATGTTACAAGACTTGAAATAATATAAAGTAGAAGAGGTACCATTCAGTTTGTGGAATATCAGAATATGATTTTTAACTTGAGGATAAATGAAGGGTATCGGGAGAAACCAGGGTAAGTCAGTTTCTAGCGATGTTGTGCTGTATAATCCATTCTATTGGGGGAAATTGAAGAAACAAAACTAGCAAAGAACGAAGGAATAAAAACTCATACATGAGCACATTCAGACGTTTAAACTTTAAAAGGTTTAAGGAAAACTTCATTTTCTCAATCAACATGTTTTGTGACTTACCTTGTTTTCTCCCGATACCCTTCAAATACGATCTCTTTTATTGTCATGTAGCTTCGGATTACTATATCATGCCATTTAATACCACATACTTCGTAATAATTTTGATAATGTAACTTCGTAATAATTTCGGAATAATCAATTTATTTATGTGAGCTTCAACCATTTATGGACCTGGTTGGGATAAGTTAAGCAGCGTTCCACAAACTATGGTCCCCGAAGCACAAGTGATCCTCGTGGTCTGCCCTTGGGGGTCTATCTTTGGCAGCGGGATTCGAACCCACGTGCTTCCCTTTCCCAACGCGCAATGCTGAACTTTCATTCGCGGCATTACGTATTCATCACATGGGTTGGGTGTTACTGGATTACAAAACATAAGGTAGCACGTTTACATTTAGCACAGTGATATTTCCAGGAGTTCCTTTATGCTAATGAATGATGTCAGTTGAAATGCTCATTACGTTAATTAGTGTAAAATATTACCTTACCTATCAAGTTTCATTTTATAATATTTGAGAGATGTAAACGCAATTTTCCGCAAAGTTTTCAAAGAAACTGGGAAATTATCACATGCTATTGTAAATAGAACCTAAGACCATTGACATGATGTGTTACTTCACCCATGTTGTCATTTAAGGAAACTTCACTCTTTGCCACTAGATTCCAATAAAATGGGACAGCATGCAATGCTTCATCACGATGACACATTCTCTCTTAAATTAAAAGTGGCACGTGTCAGGATTCCTACTGGAAATCAATTGGTTACGAAATTAACGGAATGAGAAATTTCTTTTGGGTCACCCTGTATTTATACAATATTCACATTCGGCAGGTATCACAACAATTCATAAACAGGTCAACTTGATAAATAACTTTAGCATGTAAATTGTCTTCAGGGCAACCTTTTATGTAAATGTGAATGGGAAATGTAGAACTTCAAGACTTGTGTTGACTACTCTTCAGGCATTCAGAACAAAATTTCGAAAACTTTGAAGTCCTGTAACTCGTGTTCCGCAAAATTCCGAAACAGTACTACAGGAGTGTTCCTTTGAATAAATTATCAATGCACTTTGGAATAAGGTGGGCCGAGTTTTCTTTAGATACTGGAGTTCCATTTGTCATCAAAAGATGAGCATTGGTACCAAATAATCCATGTAAAATATGGACGCCCTAAAACAATATTTAACCCGGCCCTGGACCCCTAAAGGGCCTAATTGTTTTTTTTTTGCAAAAGAAGTAATAAAAATATGATACCAGTTTCAACATGTTTGTTCACTGAAACAAAGCCGGATCAAAAAATATCTAGTCGGGCCCCGGAGCCAGTAAAAAAATTAGTTTGAAAACGGTCTAAAAAGCTTGACGACCAAAACCGGCCACATTTTACATGGCTCGATTTCGTACCAATGCACAACTTTTCATAACCACTCGAATACCAAAATGTAGAAAACTGGTATCGTATTTTATTACTTGTTTTGCAAAAAAAATTGGACCTTCTATGGGCCCAGGGGCCCGGTTAAATATTGTTTTCGGACGGTTATATTTGACATGGCTTTATTTGGTACCAATGCACAACTTTTGATTTGAACTCGAACCCAATATTTAAAATAAAGTTCAGCCCACCCAACTGTGGAAATTTCACGTTAATTTTCGTGTCCCACCAGATACAGTTTCATTGTAAGTCGGAAAATGCACTTAATTTCTAAGATTTTTTAAAGAAATTGAAAACAAGTACACATTAGTGGATACTGGTGGATAGTAGTGGATACTATCAGTTAGGGGGTACATTCGTCATGGCCACCATCTTGAAGTCGGCCATTTTACATTTTTTTCTTGACCTTTTTTAAACTGGAAGGGGATCGTGTAATCAATCTGGGCTAGTTTTTACCAGAAATACATTGGTGAAGTCAGTTTTTAAATTTTTTAAATAGAATATTAGGCGTAATATTAGTACTACCTAACTAACTCTATGGCTTATGGAACTCGTATGTTCATCGCGTAATATTAGTACGCGGCGAGAAAATGTAATTTGAGACGGAAGATCAGGATTCCTCATGCAAATACATTGCTGATCTGTACTTTGCGTCTCGTATAAGACAAAACAATGGTTCACAAACGCGTTGAAGGATTAGTGTCAACAAAAATGCTAATGGGGAGCACATTGATATAGTTTAGAAAGCAGGGTCCAAGTTTCTGTTGCACGTATGTTCTTTTGTCAGTCGTTCCCTTGATATTTATAAGCCCCTAATAGGATTAATTAAAAGCAAAGAGGTGATTGCCTACGTCAATTCATCCAGGATATGTAACCCACAGTCTCAGATTTAGCTGAAATTTAGTGTCAGGCATTTGTTGGTCATATAATGGAGAGGTCTCAATTTGCAATATGTTAAATAGTTCATAAATAACAATGATTTGAAGACGTATATGAAAAGTGTATAATGTTCGCTTGATACTAGGTTGTACCACTATATTACAGAACATCAGCGCAGCGCAAAAACGGAAAAAAGGTGACCTTCAAACTTTCCACAGTGTTTCAACTTAGGATGAGGCATTTTTCACATGTAGTTTTATGGAAGAGTATCTCTTGTATTTCCTGCAGTAAACATTGCTAAAGTTACCTTTCTTTTCACACTCTTTCCGTATAGAGATAACTTCAAAAAGGCAAAAGTGAAAGAAGGAATAGTATCACTAACATGACATAATTTTTGGGAAAGAGGATTAAAAGTAATACGAACGCAGAAAAATTAGAGAGATGTTTTGCCTCCTTTAAAATTAATTAGTATTTTGCTTATGGGCGTGTTCGCACCCAAGTGGTGTAAGTCCAAAATATCCGAAAATGCACAAACACTATTTTCCAACACTTGGCAGTTAGGTCTATAAAATCCCTAAGTGGTGCGGGTACCAATTCAGTAGTTTGCCCACAAAATGCGTTTAATATTATTCCGCTAAACGGAATGATCGAACAGTTTGCTGATCCAGGAGTCTATGTCCAACGTCCACCATTCTGACGCACGCAGCCACGCCGTATAACCGTATATCGGTTTATGTTGTTGTTCCTGTATGGTGTAAAGTAAACTCTTCCAAAATATTAGTCAGAATAGCCAACAAGAAATGGGCTCGAACATCCTCCGGCACTCTAGTTCTTTACCGAAGTCACCAGTCGTAACCACTGGATCGTAAGATCTGTGTACATCATTCATAGTGGCAGGTAACATAGTCTTGCAACATACACTTTGCAGCAGAATCTAATTGTATAACAATGAAGCATGTATCGACACCAAACAAAGAATTATGGGTATCAAACCTTATCTCTGTGTTTAGTGTGTGTTATCTCTGTGTTTCTACTTTCTTCAAAAGTTAATTTTGTTTTCATTTTATTTTTGCTTTTCGCCCGTAATGCGATGCTTTATCACCATTACTGTTTAACTTTGCACTAGAATTTGCGATTCTAAAATTAAAAGAGGACAGAAAGGGACTAACATTGAATTGCTTAAAACAATTGTTGATGTACACGGATGATGTAGATATAACAGTGGACGATATAAATGTGCTACATAGTAACACCGATGTCTTACTAGAAGCTTGCGATCAGATAGGTCTACAGGTAAACATAGAGAAAACAAAATACATAGTAAGAAGCCAAAACACAGAAGATGAAGGCAATAGATAAGAATGAGATCATAGAGAATGTAAACAAACTAAATCACATGCGAGTATATTGAACAAGCAAAAACGAGGTCACGGAAGAAACAAAAAGGTCGCTCTGTATGGGGCAACGAGAGTTTCTACTTTGTCCAGCACTTCTCGATTAATATCAAGAAAGTTGAACTTGAAAATATACAGAAAGGTTATTCTGCAGGTAATACTTTACAGTTGCGATATTTGGAATATTCCTAGCAGATGAGCATATATTACGTGTGTTTGAAAATAAGGTTTTGAAAAAAATATACGGGCCAAAACGGGATGAGATGACAGATGAACGGAGGAGACTGTATAATGAAAACCTCCAAGGACTGTATAACTTACTCGATGTTGTAAGAATAATGAAATCGCGACGACTAAAGTGGGCAGGCTGTGGGGAAACTTAGATTATATTCCATCCTGGTTGGTGAGTCTGAGGGAAGAGACCGTTGGGAAGAATGAGACGTCGTTGGGGGACAATATTAGGCGAGGTCCTCGAGAAGTAGGTGTTCGTGATGAAAACTGGTTTGATCTTGTCAAGAATACCATCTTATGAAGAACGTTTGGATGAATGGATGAATATTTAAATTCCTTAAGTGATACAGGTTCAACGCACTGTTCTTTCATAATAAACAGCAGTTCTTTACAATATTGTAACTTATTATTCCACGTCCCGTATCCTAATCTATTATTATTGTTTATAGTAAGTAAGAGCTATATTTCCCTTTAATTTGGGGGCGAGGGAAGTATTTTGATAATTGAATGGAAGTTTACATTCTAAAGTGTACATCCAAGCAATAATTTTCTGACAAAAAAGATAGAATGAATTTATACACTGTTCTAAGCTTTAAACCTATTCTCCTATAAAATTGCTATTTTGGACTTACAACACTTGTAAGTCAAACCGCTCATATGTATCCAACAAATGTATAAAGCCTTCATGTTAGCAATAAAGTTCTATGACAGGGTAGTCCATCCCAGTGCACCCCGGTAGCTCACAAACCGACATGAAGCATCGTACTACACAAATGCAGAATGGTAGATGGGGGGTACATTTTGAAGTACATGGTCAACGTAGTCCCCATCTTGAAATTCACCATATTATATGGAGATCAAGTGGGTTGTATGGCTTATCAATCAACACGAGATTGTTGCCAGAAAGTTATTCCAGGTGTCTAATTTGATCTACCTATGGTGTGGGAGTTAACGGAAGGAAAAGGGCGCTGCTGGATAAATGAATATAATCTGCAGTGCAAACTATCAGTGAAGGTAACTCCGACACCGTAACAGGTAGGTCAAATCTGATACCTGGAATGACTTTATGGGAACATTCTCGTATTGTTTAAGTCACATGGTTCAGTTGCTATTTCAAAACATGTCCTCCATCCAATATGGTGAATATCAAGATGGCGATGAACATGTACTCCAAAATGTAGTCCATCCTCACAAGTATATATTCTTGTACTAAGATGCTTCAATTTCTTTTCTATTTGGGAGCTACCAGGGTGTACTTTGACTTTTGAATAACGCTATGTCGTAGAGCTTTATGACTAACATGAAGACTTTGTAACTCTGTTCAATACATATGCATAATGAAAATTAATTTTAAAGGAGGCACAACACCCCTCCATTTTTTTCTGTGTTCGTAGTACTTTTAATCTTCTTTCCGAAATTGTATGACATATTAGTGATTCCTGTTGCCTTTTTTAAGTTAAATATATACGAAAAGAGTATGAAAAGATAAACCTTTTTTTAACAACTTTTACTGTAAGTAATACAAGAGATATAGTTCCAGAAAGTATATGAGAATTCCTCGTGCTAAGTCAAAACACTGGAAAGTTTGAAGGGATTGCCTTTTTTTTCGTTTTGGTGCTATACAGATGTTTCTGTAGTATAATAGTAACAAACAGGTGCATCGAGCGAATATTATACACTTTTCATACACTACTTCAAACTACTGTTATTTGTAAACTACGTAATATAATTATTGCAATAATTATTGAGACTTTTCCATTATATGACTAGCAGAAACCATTAGTAATATATGATGTAATGTGTACATTATTATTTAGTGAAAGAAATTGCTAATTACACATATGACAAAACTTGTGATGTTGTTAATCCAATTATTATTAACGTGAACAACCTGAAGAATTATGAACATATTGATTATATTATATCAGTGTATATCATTGGATATGTGAAGAATAATAAACTATATTAAAGTTATTGGTGATCTTTTACAGAATGTGTAATGGACAAATGCTTAGTATTTAAGTTGTGGGCTAAAGTAGAGATACTTCTCCGGTCTGAAACCAACCCAAACTAACTTAACGTAAAGCACGGTCATCTGAAATAAGGAGTAATGAATCTTTGAAAAAAAAACATATGTCGGAAGAATTAATAGGAAGATAATTTTGGTTGGACATACGCGAACATTTGCTGCTTCAATATTAACTTTGAGGCTACCGATTACATCGACTTCATTGGCTGGACGATGTAAGGTAAATCAAAGATCAAAGAACACCCAGGTAGATCCCAGGTCCCTGATACCCAAGTAGATCAAAGAACATCCACTCGTCGCTAAGTTGTCAGTCGAGAAGCTTGACGGCATTGTAAATGGCGGACTGATGGAGAAATACATGTTTAAAAAACCTTCCAGCACACACTTAAGCTGCCGAAAGGGCTGTTAAGCTTGCTATAGAGGCTTCGCAGAAGGCGTGCTGCCATGACAGACGTGAAGGGTTCATCGCTAGTACTCTTGTATCTATGTAAATAATGTCCATTGTGAAACCAGGACTGCAAAATATCATATATCACGCCTTAATGTAATATTTGACCTTGTGCGACGTGCTGAGCAAAGCCATATTGAAACCTTAAAACTTAGACATTTGGACAAGTTGAGATTTACTATATATATATTGAGATTCTACGTATGTATGTTGTGAAACAATTAAAACTATTTTATATAACGACAGAAATAGGCAGTGTTTTGGAAATGTTCCTAACTATTTTGCAATTTTTGTATAACTTATCAAATCAAAAAATACATTCTTCATCTATTTTTTAGAATGATTTATTTATTAAAACCTTATCTTCCTTTATATTATCTATGTTCTCATAGATTCTGTAATCGTAGAAAGATATTATAGTTTTATTTTAAAGATTTTTGAAGTGTGGCTACATTTACTTTTAATTTAAATGACTAACCCATTTTCCCATACCGGTTGGACAAAACTGGGAAAAGTTATTTCTTTTGGAAAATGAAATTTCCAGGAGAAATCAAAACAGCAATAAAATATTAAAAAATATATCCTTATGTAGTAGGAAGATGAAAAGTTTCATTGGAGCCAAAATGCATTGTCATTGCTTACTACTTATTACACACAGTATCGTCAAGTAAAGTTTTATCTCCAAGTTTTGTCCAACTCTCTTTCGCCTATAGCTATTAAGAAAGATAAACGGCACGTACTACATGTTACTATGAAAATTACAGAACTGATTGTGATATAATGTTAAATTATCGAATAGTTGTCAACCTATTTTCTAAATTATTGCTATGATAGGATCGTTCTAGATATTTTCGTTGACCTGAGGCTAGCAAAGTGTTATCAAACCAGTCCTCATTCTTGCTACAATAAAATCATGTGATGATTTTTTCAGCTAGTAAGAGGAAAAGTCAGTAAACAGGATATAAATGGATACAGTAATACAATTGCATGAAATATGAGCTTATCCCATAAGAAATGTCATATTTTTGCACCATGAGGGAAAGGATGATTACTTAACGCTACACTACCGTTAGTCAGGAAAATAGTATCCGTCGAACTCCACAACAATCTGCCACCTGTCAACCAGCTGTTGAATTCCCCGCTGAAAGAAGTTGTTTAAGAGGTAAAGAACTGGGTCACTATATGTTGCACATCATCCTTATTTTCTTGTGTTTTCCGGGAAAGGTCGTTTTGCAGGCTGCGAAAAAGACAGTTGTCTGTTTGTGCAATATCTGGTGAAAACACAATTCCAACCATGTTCTTCGATCTTGCCGTGTGTGGGTGCGCGTTATCACCGTGGATGAGCATACAATTGCGATTAATCAGAGCAGGACGTTTGCCCAACAATGCAGCCCTTAGGGGCCCGAACTGTTGACAGTAGGCATCTGCGTTGATGGTCTGGTTACGTGGCAAGAGCTCAAAATGGATTATCCTACGTATATCTTATAAAACACTCAACATCACTTTGCAGGGGTGAAGATCCTGTATTGGCATAGTTCCTGCGTTCCCCACCCCCTTAAGGTACTTACTGCCGTTTGAGTATAATGTTATTATAGAGGATCCACTTTTCATCCCCTGTCACCATTCTGTCGATAAATGGCTCGCATCTGTGGTGGGTGAGCAGGGAACTACAGAAGTCAACTTGCTGCTGCTTATGGTGAGGCGTTAACGCATAGGGTACACATTTTTTTTAGTTTCGACACGTACCCAAGATCTTGCAGATGGCGATGAATGGTCGAATGGATGACATGGAGAATGCTGGCCAGGTCTTCAACAGTTTGCATTGGATTTGCCTCCACTGCTACTCGTAAGGCATCGTTGTCCAGCTGCATACGCCTCCATTTTCGTGGCTTACCGGTAGGGCTGGTGTCCCCAGACCGAAATCTCAGGAAGCACATCTGGCAATTTCATACATCCACAGCACCCTGACCATATACGACATTGATGTTTCGTACCGCTGCGCTGTCTGGATGTCCCTAGTAAAATTCATGCCGTGACGTGCCGTGTGTGGTTCTCCAACACTACCCTTATTAAACACAAGCCACACTTCCAAAACGTGGAGCAGACCTTTCATCTTCTACACACTGCTGCACAATCAAGTGCATTATATGACTCAACTATGGCATGTGTCGTCTACTTCACTATTCGCTCATCAGATGGCGTCATTGCAGCGGTCATCGCACATGCGGTATTACTTATCGGATAACCCGATACTTACGTGGCAACCAGTTTTTTTTACCTAGCCACAACAGCACCTTAATAAATGTTGCCTAAAAGTCTGGGTTGCTTCCGCAGACAAATACAGATCTCCCATTCAATGTCTGTTATATCTGCGAAAGGTTTACCGCAAAGGACCCTGTACCGTTAAGCGGACTAAACACACGCGACAAGCAGTTCGACCTTTCACCCACAAGAAACTCACCACTACCCGCTGCTATGTCTGTACACTCCTCCAGCAAGGTAACATTTTTTTTTACATTGCACTGGCACGACCTCAATGATCGTTGGCGTTGTTCACTAACTCAGCACGAAATATTACTGTCCTGCTACCTGGTGACAATTTTCGTAAATAATCATGGCTACTTCTTCTGATATCCTAGCAGTTAGTTTCTAACATAATTACTTACTTTTCGTCGTAAATATCAAAGTATGCTTTCCTTTTTAAAGAAAAGTATTTGGTTAGAATGTTAATTTCATATGAAAGCAGTCAAGATAATATTGACATTAGAACATTGGCATTGACATACAGGTTTTCATGACACTGAAATCAAGATTACGTTTCACCTTTAAAAACTGTATTTGGAAACTTGTGTGATTCCGTTTAAGGATGTTACAAGTCGATAAAAAGGTGGCAAATATGTTTATCATCATTATCTATAGTGTTCGATACAGTCGGTCTTTGAACGTAATTTTAATCTTTCCCGTCTCTGCTGATTTCTTTTATGCTTTTGCTTATGATTTTCTTCACGTTCATAATGTTTTTCTTGCATCGTCTTCTTTTGCTTTCAACGATTACTTTCCATATTCAATTCTGCGTAGTCAGTTTTTATTACTGTTCTTCTCTCTGCAGTGTTTAATTGTGGAATAACATCTGTATCCATCTGGTTTCTATATTTTGACGCCGGTTCATTTTTCTAAAGTTTACTATAACTTTTTTCTAACCTTGTCTTTACCGACTGGTCGTGGGCTTAGCATTCCGGGGGACCTGAGATCGATCTTAGCAGCCGTCCATCCCAACTGAGGTTTTTCCT
>JAGDQP010053855.1:0-13464 GCA_022664845.1 Lepisma saccharinum
TGTGTGTGTGTGTGTGTTTATTTCGAGTAATTTAAAACAAAATAAGTAGAAAGGAATTAACTGTTTCTGTGCGCTCTGTTGAACTCATAGAGGTGATCATAATCTTTGATATCATAGCTCACAACAACGCTTTATTCAGAATTTAAAATCAAGAAAGTCTAGATGACAAATTTTCGGAGTGGGTGGGGTGTAAATGCGAAATATAGACCCTACGGATTCATTTGGTCACTTTGTGTACAGAAATTTTTAATTCAGGAGCTGCAGGTTGTTGAGTATTCCTGGATGAACAACTGAATCACAACTTAGGAAGCTATAAGAAATTAGTTATATAAACTATGATTTGAATAAGATTGTTCATTGTCGGATTGCTTCCGATTGCATTTAGCATAAATAAATCTATTTTTACTAAACATAGCAGTTTACTTTATTAATATATCAATTTAACCTTTCTGGTCACTTAGGACAATTGTCCTTAGCATCTTTAAAATGTCGCAGATAGTTCTGCAGGATATGACTATTAGTGTTGGTTGCATGTTTTATATGAACATACATGCTTGTACCCATTATATATGTATATATTTTTAAATAATAATATCTCTAGGCACTGTAGATTCGGGCCGGGATAGTGTGAATGAGAGGGTGTTGGAAGGTATTCAGTTAGGGCCTAGTTTATAGGTACCATTTTCACATTTGCCTGGTGTGACCGAGGAAAACCTCAGTCCACTCAGCTCCTTCCGATTGCTGAGCCAACTCTCTACCATTGAGCTACGACCATTCGGTACTTATATTAATGTTTGTATGTGAACCATAGGTTCTCGGGTCTTTCAATTAAACCTGGAACTTATATTCTACAAACTATCTTTGTTTCGATAACTTTAATTGACATACATGCCTAATTATGTTAGAGTTATCGATCAATAGAAGTCATAGTAGAGCCAATGAATACATAAAATATATATTTTATGTATTCATTGGTAGAGCTGAGCTGTCATTCAAAGGTGCACTTTCTTGAAGTTTTCCCCGGTTTTCCTCAGTCACCTTACTCAAATAAGTTTAGAAGGCCCAGGATGATGATTAAGTTTCTTTAAAATTCCTGAAATATACTTTTGAAAAGTTTGAATGAAGAAAAATCAGCGTACAGAAGGAAATTAATTAACTTCCCGTATAAAATATATTTCCATTTTCTCCTTCTCAATTAGAGTTGTTAACTTAAACAACCCCCACGATGCAGACAGACTCTGTTGCTACCAAACATTGTTACTCAGAAATGTCTCATCAACGTTTTACTAAGAGGCGTGTTTATTTTTAACCCCGGTACTTTGTAAAGCTTGAATGGTTAAACCAGCGACAGGCAGCCCTTTCATGCCAAGAGGTTGTCTTTCAATAGGTTAGGGCGACAGAAGTCACAACTGCTATTTCCCTTTGTTTTCGACTGACTAATTGTTCAATTTGTCGCCCGGCTGGTGCTTCGTGGTATATTTGGCACAGGCAGTCTTTGGCACCATCCGGAAGAAATTAGCCCCCTTTCCACGCATTGTAATAAAAACAAAAGAAGGAACTATTTTTTTTTTTGTAGCGCCGACATCTAATGATTACCAAAGAAACAGTGCATGTTTTCTTTTTCTTCGTTAATTTTTCTTCGCTACGACCTCACAAGTTTCTTAAATTTCGTTTTTTCTAATTACTGTAGTTGTTCTTTTTTACACCTCTATTCTTATAGAGGGATTTCTTTCCCCTCCTATTTCGCATTAAATCTCTGGAAAGCTCGGAGTTCTAATAATGTGAGATGAATCATTGAATGTTCAAGCTATTTCCTAGAGTGTCCATCAGGGTCTATATTGTCTACATACATACAGAACCATACAGAGAGAACACTAATCGCTGACCCTTTCATGTGGAGCATATTTTGTCTCTAATAACACACAATAATTCAAAATTTTTACTTTTCACTAGTGTAAAATAGTACAGCAATTCAAAATCTTTAATTTTCCACTAGTTCATAGACATCAGTTAGGTTATTTAATTCCTGAAAGTGAAAACGTAGTTCGGTTTTGTAAAGCAACGATCACTAACGATAGATGGCAGCACTTCCTCCCTCCGTATGTCTCTAATATATATTTATCGTTGCACGAAATTTGTTTTGGTCCTCTTATAAATTTAAGCCCAGAGAGTTCAAACTTTCACAGAAGAAAGTTCATAACCAGTTCAAGAATTCTATCCGTGCCGATTTTTTTTAAAAAAAATATTCTTTGTTCATCGTTGAAATCTCTTAATTGTTGATGTGAATATCCAAATCTATAACAATGAAGCGATACAATTTCGTGCAACCATAAAAGTACATTAGAAACGTATATTGAGGTTTAACGTTAGAGGTCGTTGCTTTACACACCATTAAAACGATAGATTAGTCCATTTTCATCAAAATCATAAGACCCGATTTAAATATAAGAGAAATTGCGTGTTTGATAGTACTTAAACTACCTTGCTCCATTTCTGTCACCGTAAGTTGTTCCATAGTTGCCATTGGATCTTGCACCGGAATTAGAACACATACTTGAACCTTTCAGAATAGCGTCGAAGAATCTATGGCGTCACATGGTACTTTTGATCCTCAATTATAACAAATCTTTGCTCATATATTACAATAAGCCTATGCTACAAACACATTTCCGTGATGTCCTTACAACCCCATATTTCACCCCTATAAAAATGTTTCTGATTTTCGCTAAATCGTTTATCGCGTACTGCTTTCATGAGAATAAACAGATTTCATAAAAAATACTTAGAACCGTTTTAAAGATAATAGTTACATGGAGGACTCATCTTATATTACATTGTATGATATGAGATAAATTCTGAACAGTAATTGAAGTTAGGAAAAATTAACTTAGTATCCTTTTCAAGTTCAAAATGTCAATTTAACTCTCACGTGTTATATAAATATAAATCAAAATCATTTTTTTATTATCCTTTACAGCAATCCTCATGGGTTGGTTCGGTTTCAGCTCGCAGACAACCACAATAGTTATTAGGTAAACAACTAAAGAAATTGTAGAAGAAATATTTTAACTGCCTAGAAGAGAATAAAATGTAAATTGCTCTTTACGCGTATACAGGATGTTTTAAAAGGGTTACAGACTTCCAAGTTAGAAAGTTTCTCGGCCAATTTATTTGTTTGCACAAGTCAACTTACGTTTGCAAGTAACATCAACCAAGATGAATGTTGGAAAGAAGTCAGCCAGAACTTAATTTGAAGATATCATATGAGAATTAGCCTAGTATCGTTAAGTAGAAACCATGGAAGAACCTCACTAAGGATGGCCGACCCCTGGGTGCGAACTCCGGACCGTCTGAACACGAATCCAACGCTCTACCAACCAGCATTATCATGTTCTCATCCCAATATTTTCCTCAAAATACTGAAAATTTCCCCGATTTTTATAAAAAAAAAAATCTTGTTTACTTTTAAAATTACTGAAAATTAAAAACAAAAAATGCTAAAAAGATTCAACAAAATTTCCCGATGTTTGTCCTTTTCCCTTTTTATCCTTCATGTGGTCCCAAATTTCCCGTTTTCCGGGAAATTTCCCTCCACCTAACAACACTGCTACCAACTGAGACACTGTAAAATAAATACTATATTTTTGCTTCTATTTATGAGAGTTTTATATCATAAAAGTTTGTAACTTTTTTTAAAGTCCTGTTTATTGTAGAACTGGTAAATAAATTTCGCTTGTTTAGAAATGTTACAATTATTATTTGGTTCCTTTTGAAATGCTTCTCGTTTTCCGTTACTAAAAAATATATTTATTTTTTCCATTCTGTATACACGGAAGCTAGGAGGTTGTTTTTTTAGTTTCTCATCACAACGGCGATGGTTTATACGAACATTGCTCGTAGAGTATCATGGGAGACTCTGACATGTTAAAGTGGGGTGAGGGGGGATAATAGCTATGGTTAAAGAAAGTCTGCACGTATGTCACAGTTTAGACTAACTGTACTATAAGCTAAAGTATTGGGGGAACGGGTCCCTCAACGATAGATACCCATGAAAGGTGTGGTACAGGAGGTAGTGTTGCAACTGAAAGTTTTTTTTTTACAATTAACAAGTTCCTTAGAAGAGGGGTAGTAATCTCGAATAAGGGAGGGGGGTAGTTTCTATACAGTTAATGGCACAACTACCGCCACCGGCTGCTTATATAGGGCTTTGCTTTCGCCGTCTTACTTCATCAAAAGACAGGCGGGTTGAGGGAGAGAGAGGATAGGAAAGGAAGACAGAAAGAATAGCTTCTTTTTTGGCTGGAGTGTACAGATTGCACAACGTACTTAAGGATGGTTAGACAGAAACTGTCAACAGGATTAAGTTTTTTCTCTTTTTTTTTTCTTTCTTTCAAATCTGCAACATTCTCCTTGCCTGCAGCATCCTGAAATCTTTTGCCAAAGAGCATGTTTTCAGCAAGGTTGCCAGATCTTAGATGCACATAATAGTTGATAAAACTGAAAAGTCAGAGAATTTTAATAGTAATTGGCCCCGTAACTATCTACCTAGTCAGTTATCTATCTTTGAGTTTGAATTTATTTTAAGGCCTTTAGGCAACTATGGCTCAGGCCGTATGGATGATGATGGGATGAATTGGTGGAATGAAGAAAGTGTGAGGAAACGGGAGCACCCCGAGAAAACCCACGCACGCGGTGTTTGTCCACCACAAAGCCCACATGGCATGAACAAGGATCGATCCGACGACCCCTAGCATCAGAGGTGAATGCTCTACTAACTGAGCATCTATCTTTGAATCTGGCATTCACAGCTTACTACAAGTTTAATTTTCTATTGTCGTAGGAGAAGGAATCTGGAAGGTAGTGGCCAAAGCCTAGAGTTAAAGTACCATCCCAGCTACCTCCGGTGACCGGGAGCAGAAGTGTTACTCCCCAGAGTACAAAAAATACGACGCCGAAAACTTCCTAACAATAGTAACAACACACGGAAATAGTCTCATATACTCGGAAATAAGAACAATGCCGCCGGAGGTGTGCAAGTACCCCCACCGGAAACGCTATTCTGAAAGAATTTTGTGTTTAAATTAGTAAATAGGATAAAAGCATTAAAAGCTTTTAAACACTCAAAAATGAACTTCCCGTACACAGGCTCATTTCTAAATAAACGGAATCTCACACTGATTGATTCTAACCTCAGGTACAAGACCTGTCACCGGATCAATTGGGTAAAGATTCGGTCATCGGGTAGCCGAGTTAACTCAATATGGTGATTTTGGTTAAGACTGGGTCCTGAGTCATTCGATTCAAGACCTGGTCAATTGCGTCATTCGAGTCAAGTTTCGGACCGGACCAATCGGAACATTCGGGTCAAGTTTTGGACAGGGTAATCTATATTCGGATCACCAAAAAGTGACCAGGTTTCAGCTCTGTTCTTGAGTGCTTGCTTATTCAAAGTCCGTGAATGGAATCACTAAACTTTGGAAGCTGGATACATCTACACTATTTACACGTTGTGCAGCCCAGAATTGTCTGGATTTGTTCTATAGAATATGAACACGTTGTATTATTCATACAGTATCAAGAAGCATAGTATACTGGAAACACGTGTCACTTATTAGTGTGTATTTGCTCATGGCGGCTCGGGACCTGGAAAAAAAAAGTGAAGTTTAATAAAACGATTAGTTCAGAATCTATCGTATTCTCATCAGGGAGCTAACTATCAGAGAGTTCATATTGAAACTTATCCACTGTTTCATTTCGGAATTGTAGCATTTTCATCCACACCACAGCACATCAGCGTTGTATTTCTTGCGGAACGGATGTTCAATTGAAAAGCTGAATTGAAAAACATCCCAAGTCCACTTTTTTCGTATTTGCAGTTTTTTCCTGTTCGTGGGTATCTATGTTCCACTTGTATAAATTACACCATAGATAACATTTTTTAATACAAAATAATTTCCACTGAATAGGATAACATACGAAGAACTTGGACTGTTTTTGGTTCCTCCTGAAAAATATACTCCGGTGGACTTGGGATGTTTATCAGTTCAGGTTTTCAATTTCTGTTTGATACTTGTTTCGTTAGGCAGTTCAAAAGAGCCGTTAATGTTTAAATGCGCATCAAATTTTGATATTAACATTACGCAAGTCCGTAAGAGAAAACTTTAAGGTACTAAAACAACCATTTTGATAGTCCACCATATACAAATCGTATATCTTCATTATAAAATTGTACCTTCGAAAATTCTCCCACAAAATTATTATCTTAACTTTCGCAAGTCATATATACGAAGTTCAATTTATTTGTTATTGGAAACCTATTTCACCTCATCCAATAAAACACATGATGTTAATTACACATATTATTTATTGATGACACATTACTTCCTCTTCCGAAAATCCAGGAATGTGTGCAGCGGGGAATTGTTGACTCTTTACCACTTCGCAGCGTTGCCAACTCTAGCACAATGGTGCTAAAGTTAGCACTAGTTCATCCAAGACGGCACTTGGCATCTTTCTTCGATTATGTATAGAATGTTCCACCAAATTTTGAGGAAAGGGAGTTTGAATATAATTGAATAAAACAATTGATACCTTCAGTGTTTGTAAATGAACTAAAAATAATAACTTATTAATTTCATCTTGTTTCTTTTTGCACACAAGATTTCTAGTAGCCCTAAAGTCAGAGTTAGCCGAACTATAAAATTCAGTACCTAAAATCGGCTATGAGGTTACCCGGATTCGCCACTTTTCGCATATCCTGGCAACCATGGTTTTAACAAGAACAACTGGCTAGCCATCTAGGAACCAGCAGCTGGCTGACTTTATCATCTTGCTGAAGAACCAACCTACAGATGCCAACTCAACCGAAGAGAAGAAGAACGCAAGGGCGGAAGACACGAGAGAAAAGACCTTTGGGCGAAAGATCCTTATGAGTAGCAAAAGAGAAACATGGAAGAAACGGAAGACAAGTCAAAGGAGTATAGAAGAGGAAAACTGGAAAAGATAGGATGAAAAGGGAAGAGCAAAAATGAAACACTATGTCTGACACATCGCTGGCCCTTTGCCCACATGGGACAAATTGAGTTGCCACGCGTGTGCCAGACTCGCACTTATCCTTCATTAGCTTGGCGATGAGATGTCTCCTTATGAAGAACAGATCTTCAGGAACTTCCTCTGGGTCTGTCAGTGTGTGAGCAGAGGAGAGAGAGAAACACACAGAGAGACGAAAACAAAGGAACATCGACGGAAATGTTACGTCAACAACACTTTGAAACACGTTCCATCAAGACACGGGTGTTATACTTCGCAAATTGAATTCTGGCTTCTTCTTCTCCTCCCATACCCAAGAGGTACGAAGTCTCGTCTTGTATGTACACATACAACCAACAAGACCTTTATCATGGCGTTTACTTCTATGTTTCTGATCGTAGCATCTCTACATACGCAATATTGGTTTCCAGCTTGTGGATATTTACATCTCTAAAACAGAGGACTACAGCATAAAGTGTATTATTCTTGATGAAAGTTAAACTATAAGGGAATATTAAATAAACAATGAGTATTGAGAAACCTAACAACATCGCTGAAAAATACCAATTGACAAACTTTAAACTCTTGGGGGGGACGATTGTTACGGTACTGTATAAATACCAAGCACGGACTTCTTCAAGCAAAAAATCATTATTAAATATAAGATTTTTACTTTCCAGAATTCCATGTAAAGCTATCTCTTTCCACTTGAGAAACATGGAAGAATACAAAAAAAAAAAAAAAAAAATCTCACATTTTCTTGAAAATTGTATGTGAAAGAACCTTTTTCTTTCCTCCCTGATCCTCATCCAATTCGTTAAACCAACTGATACCAAATAATTTAATTCAGAGCCTCAAGAATATTATTAATGTGTTCTATGGCGTTATCTAGAGCTTCTTTTTCAGTATTTATTTTCGTTAAGGGAATAGTGATTTTTTTTTTTTTTTTGATTTGAATGTATTTTTAGGTTATGCATAAAACATATGCTTCTTTCTTTTGTACACTGAAAATTTCATATTGCATACTATAATAACTTTCCTTCAAACAAATTTGTAAGGACAGTACGAAATTGAAAGACTGAATTTGAATTTATTTGTGGCCTTTAGACATCTGTAGCCGCTGAAATTGCACGAAACAAATTCTGGCATACTGCACCAGAAACAGGAAGCTGTGAAAAAAGGCATGGTTACAACACTCCTCACAAAACAGGAATGAAGACCGATCGACCGGTCATGATGGCTGAGATATTTCCAGAATTTTACCTCAGTTACACAGACTGATACTGAGATGACACCTTCAAACTAGGTCCTGGAAATAGTCATGATGACCGATCGCTGGTATCAATCCCAGGACCTTCGGACTGCAAAGTCAACGCTCTACAACTGGGCTATGGTCGATTAGTCGTTCTCCTCTTCCCACGTCCTCTCGCCTACATTATTCCAGCCTGAGCTAAAGGCAGCAACTTAATTTAAACTCAAAGAAGGAATAAGGACATAAAGAAGTAAACGGGATAAAAGATTTAAACTTAAAACCTGTTCAGTTACCAAAAGACAAGAGAATGCTAGTACCTATACGATAGTCGAGTATAGACTATGGAGTAGAACGTTGGACTGACACTTTTCGACTCAGGGACAGTATACGTCCGATCACATTATCCAATATTTAACCGGGGCCCTGGACCCGTAAAAGGCAAGATTATTTTTTGCAAAACAAGGAATAAAAGTATTATACCAGTTTCCATATTTTGGGGATCGAGTAGTTATGAAAAGTTGTGCATTGGTACGAAATTTAGCCATGTCAAATGTGGCTCTTCTTAGCCGTCAAGCATTTTTGGCCGTTTCCAAACTAAAATTTTCGCGGGCTCCGGGTCCCGGCTAGACAATTTTTTATCTGGCTGTGTTTCGGCGAACAAACATAATGTAACATTCTACAACTTTTGCACGCTACTCAAACTCAAATTAACAAAAAATCGGCCGCTTTCCACCCCACCCCCGAAAAAAATGGTTAAAAAATTGTTTTTGAGTACCGTCAAAAGTTATAAAATGTTATGTTATGTTTGGTTGCCCCAAACACAGGCGGATCAAAAAAATATTTACCCGAAAAAATTATAATTTAAAAAGGACATTTTTTTTTTTTTTAAATATTATTGTTTATTAGAAATTTGAGTTTGAGTAGCGTGCAAAAGTTGTAGAATGTTGTTTGTTCGCTGAAACACAGCCAGATCAAAAAATATGTAGCTGGGCTCCGGAGTTTGAAAATTTTAGTTTGAAAACGACCAAAAACGCTTGACGACAAAGAAGGGCCACATTTGATATGGCTAAATTTCGTACCAATGCACAACTTTTCATAACTACTCGATCCCCATAATATGGAAACTGGTATAATACTTTTATTCCTTGTTTTGCAAAAAACGATCGGGCCTTTTAGGGGTCCAGGGCCCCAGTTAAATATTGTTTTAGGACGACCATATTTGGCATGGCTTTATTTGGTACCAATGCACAACTTTTGATTACAACTTGAACGCCAATATCTGAAAAAAATTCGGCCCAATCTATCCAAGCAATAAAACAAAGTTAACTGCCAGAAAGAGGATTATGTTGTACTATCTAGCCAAAAGTCAATTTAGATATTACTAAACTCATAAATGAACATAAATATTTTAATCGAATGCTGAAGCAAAGATTTTATATTCATTTAGTAAAAAAGTTATTATTAATTCGAGTACAACTAATTTCATTTCAATTTCAACAGCTTCACCGTACTCCAATTCTTTGTCTGGTCATGATGAACTTCTTTCATAGATTGGTCAGGACTTCCACCCGTTCTGGTTGTGTGATGAGCTAATGTTTTCTAATAATGAAGAGAGCAGCTAGTATTTGTGGAGAATTGAATCTGGTGACCCCACGACCTTTATGTAAGGCAATGCATTTCTGTGAACATACAATATGTCACTTTTCAGCATTTATATCATATTATATTCTTCATTTCTGAGAGCCATAGGTTCGGATAGTAGAATTTCGCGACTTTGCAAAAATCCTAAACACTCCAGAAATCACATATAGTAGATAGATGGTTGTTAACATTTTGTGAAAATGTGCTTTCTAACTCACAAAATGCTCGCTAAATTTTTAGATTTTGCTTCCATCCATGAATTTTGAGCTCTATTCAAGAAATTATACCATTTTTATTCATTCATTTACGGAAATAATGCCTAAACAATCGAATATATATCTTCAAATATCTACAATCAGGCTCTCGTAACGCGGATAACGTTAGAATGTAGTACACGGAATCCTCCAAAGATGGCAGGAAATTTGGAAACATGGTTTGCCACCTAGCGGGGAGAATACGAACTACATGATCATTCATTATGTGCATTAGGTGGTTTTCCCGGTTAAAGGCTTTGTGAAAGACCAAGGTTTATATCGAAAGTTTTAAAAGGTAATTGGAAACAATTAGCATTTTCAGCTTCTCAAGAAATACATACTTGTACTCAAGAAATTTTACTTTGTACTCTCAATTCCTTAACATTCTCACTCAAAGAATTCTACTGTACCTAAACATAGCAATGTACAAATTATCGCTATAACTATTCGTTTTCTAATATACACTTCAGCACGCTGTCATCGAGGCAACCTTAATTTGATACTGTAAAAATGTGTGGACATCATAAATCATATTGTGTACTATTTATTTATTGAACACAACAGGTTAATAACTTAATTGTGGTGTTCAACATACACACATAGACGTAATATACACATTTGGAGCTGCGTGGTGACATATTCTGCAAAAAGTCTTCATTATTTTATATAAGAATGGAATTCGCTCATATTTATGTTAAATATATTAATCTCAGGACATTTTATAAGAATACCATATTGCAATGAGCACATTCTACTAATAGGCGATATGTCTAAAGCTTTAGTCCTTTGGGACGAGAGGTAGAAGACAGCATTACGCGGTCGAGTTACTCTATTCGGTACAGATAATAGGCTTTCTGAGTGGACTTTACTGTGCAAGAGTTTGTATAGGAAAGTTAAGAGAAAATTTACTCTTCTGTTTCCAAGAGAGTGTAACATGTACTTACTTACCAGGTCTAAGTACTTTTCAAATTTAGGATATGTTCCAGTTTCTTTGTATGTCGAAAATTGTACAAATTTACTGTATAATTTCAATTTGTCGAGAGTTCTTCTGTGTATTAGGATCCCATATTATTGCAGTGTATTCTAACTTTGACCTAACATACGCTATATATGTATATAAAGTTTTTAAGACATCATTATTCGAGAAATCGCTAGTTAACCTCATTACAAATCCGAAGTTCCTGTAAGTTTCGCTAACAAGACGATTTATGTGCATGTCGAATGACAGGTTAGATTTAATGGTTCGACCAAGATCAGTAATGGAATCGACGCGAACTATTGGAGAGTCAGTAACTTTGTATTCGAATTTCAATAGTTTTATCTTCTCGTATACGACAGTACACTACATTTATTAATGTTTAATAATCGCATGTTTGTTTTGCATCAGTTGGAGACTGCATTAATATAATTTTGTAAAGAGACCTTGTCTAATTCGGAGGAAATGGTACAAAATATTTTTAAATCATCTGCAAACAGAAGTTTGTTGGAGGATGTTATGACAGTAGGTTTTGCATTCATTTGCAAATAACTAGAATAAAAAAGGTCCAAGGTTCGATCCTTATGGCACCCCAGAATTAACAACAGTTAATAATATTTTTGTAGCGAACACGGTGTTTACGGTGACACGAATAGAATGCTATCAACTGGCGAAGTTTCTCTGAGAAGTTGAATGTTACAAGCTTGCTAAGTAGGATGTCATGATTAATGACATGAAAGGCTTTCGAAAAGTCTGTGTAAATTACGTCTACTTGACCTCTATTATCAATTTGTCTAGCTAAGACATGTGTGAATTCAACAAGTAAGTTACAATCGATTTATTTGGCAAGAATCCATGTTGGAAGAGGGAAATAATTGACCGAACGTGTGAATAATAGAATATATACGTTCATGAATAATAATTTCGAATATTTTGGCTGTCGCAGACATAATGCCAATATGGCGATAATTTTTAAGATCATTACTCATGCTACCACTTTTAGGAATGGGGCAGATATCGGCAAGTTTCCATTTGGCAGGGAATTCATAGGTAGATAGCGATTTACTGAAAATCGCTTGTAGTGGATATTTAAGAATTTTAGAACAGACTTTCATAATATCGAAAGGAACTTTGTCAGCCTAGAAAGTTGCCCGAAGTTTCAGTTTTTTAATAGCTTTTTCTACGTCCTTCAGTTCAATGTGTTCAAGAAATAATGTATCTAAGATTTCAGAACTATTGTGTTCAGTTAAAGTATCAAGGTTATATTTTGACATATTGTAGGCTACTTGAAAATGTTTCTTCACTTAATTGCTGTCCCTCGTAATTTAGCACAATGTATTCTGACTTCCGTCTTTTATATTTTATGAATGTCCAAAAGCGTTTGCGATCAGTTAAAATGTTAGTCTCACAATTACACAAATAATTTCTATAGGCTGCAGATATTTCTCTTTTAGAAAGAGTACGCAATTCTTTAAATTTATTATAGTGATAACTAACATCTCCGATTGCTTGTTTCCATTTTTTACGGTGGTATGTCTTTTTCTTGATTAGTTTAATTAATTAATTTGAAAATAAGATAGGGTACTTTAGTTTAGGTCTTTTTCGTGGTATACATTTATCGAAAATGGCATATAATGTATTATAGAAAGAGTCAACAGCATCATCGACAGCAACCAATATACTTTGCCAATTAGCTGATGTAATGTCGCGATACAATTGCTCATAATCGACTTTGGAAAAGTTGAAATAACTTGTATATGATTTTGTTATATTTTTGATCCGCTTGGTGTACATAAATTCAGCTAATAATGCAGGATGATGAATAGAGGGTGTTTTTTGAATGTTTTTTCTCATGTTTACATGTTCTTTTTCCGATATGATATCGATATGCTACATGGTTAAAGTTTGTTTTAGGTGTCTAGGGGTCTAAATACGAAGTTTTATAGTGCATATAATTGCATATTTTGATGAATAGTGCATATTGAAAACGTTATTGCCTACAGGCATGTTTGTGGGAAATACAAATAAAATAACTATTGGATGGTTACTTGACTAAAATTTCAGATGTAAAAAGTAATTTTCAGTCTTCTAAGGACATGCAAATTGAAGCTGTCCTTTCCTAAATTTCTCGCCCTCAGGGTGAATGACTCACTGCACTGCACTAATACTTAAATTTCATATATCGGACGGTCGGACCGTCAGAGTTGTTTGGGAATGTGTGGTGAGTAGTAGTGTTGCGGAATAAGAATGCCGAAGGAGAAAAGCTCGAGAAGTTCCAATCTTAGGCAATGGCCTAAAGGATATTCAAGCTT
>JAGDQP010053856.1:0-13464 GCA_022664845.1 Lepisma saccharinum
CAAATGTCTGACAATTTCTAGTTAGCAGACTGCGAAACACCACTTTCTGATATAAGGTATAGTTTACGTTGAAGTATGATTATTTTATAGGTAAAAGTACACTGCACAAAATAGCTGTTAATTCAACACAATGCGGTGTCCCAGCATGACTACCACTTTTCTGTGTTTAATCAACACAACACACGATGTTGATTTCGGTACTGTGAAAAAAAGTAACGGCTGAAGTGAGATTTGAACTTGAGTTGCTTAGTTAGAAGTCGAGCGTCTTACCGATTTGCCTAAATAGTCAGAGAGAAGTACTAGATGCAAACGATATTTACTAAACAACATTTGAATTAAACGACTACGCTATAGATTTAAACAGTGTATGGGATCAAATATATGTTGCTGAATACCCAAAACAAACTAAGTTACTTGCTCGACTTATCCCATAGTTTAATCACTTCCTATTTGTCAACTGAGAACCAGAATTCCCATTCATTGAGAATATTCTATTTCTATGAAAGCAAGAAAGATGGCGACAGCCAAACACTTGAGCAGCATTCCTGCTTTCTTATCGTAACAACATGTCAAATGCTGCGCTTGCTTTCATACAAATGGAACATATTCTCAATAAATGGGGATTATGATCCCTGATTGACCAATCGAAAAGTGATTAAACCATGGCATAAGTCGTCAGAGTAACTTGGGTTCTGTTTGGGGTTCACCAACATTTTATTATCCTCTATATTGTTTCAATCTAATGCACTCTTTATCTGACGATTTAGCGAAGTCGGTAAAGTGCTCAACTTCTTCTTGAGTAACCCGTGTTCAAATCTCGCTACAGTCGTAACTTTTTTTTTCACAGTACCGAAATCAACATCATGTGTTGTGTTGATTTAACACACAAAAGTGGTAGTCACGCTGGGACACCGCATTGTGTTGAATTAACACAACCAATTTTTACTGTGTAGATTAACTTATATACCACTTAAGCGTAAATTCTGAAAATCTGCTAATTTGTTTGGGATAATTCTATTATTTCTTTTATTTGAATTAAAATATATTAACTTCCTTGTTTGCAAGTGGATGAAGAAAATATTGTTGATTTTAAAATTCTCTATAGAATCTCTGTAAGTTCTACCATTTATGCTAACTTTTTAAGGTAAGTAAAAATTAACTTCATACCTACGAATAGCAGAAATAATTGGAAAGTCAGTGTTAAACAATTGCCCGAAACATTTATGGAAAAAGCTAGGCAACCTGAGCTGCTTGGAAATTTCCAGTAACTTGACTACTTGAAGTCAACCATTATTTAAGTTTTCACGGGTACTGGGAGCAACTGAATAAAAGGAGCGAGATTTCGATAGCAGTTGTTCAGTTAGTAACCTAGCTTTTCACCAACGTTTTTAAGACACATTTCATTTATTTAGTCATTATTAGGTTTGTATTACGTTTACCTTTCTTATATTCTAAGAAAGCACAGAAAGAGACATCCATAAGATAAGATAAGATAAAATTAATTTTATGGGCGGTAACAAAAGAGACATCCATGCCCAGGACATTGTTACTGTAGGAAGACGGTCCATTAAGCACTTTGGTATACAAGGTGTAATAATTTTTCTGCCACAACAGCAAAAAAAAAAGTTCAAGAAAGGAACAAATATTGAGCAAATATTCGTCAAAATATATTAAAAAGCACTTTAGAAAAAATGGAGCTATGAATCGGTGAATTCCTACTGATGCTACTTTTACTTATGGATGTTAAGATCCTTTACTTACAATCAATGATCTCGCATTGTATAATGATTATTAGACGCACGGCTAGTTGCGGATCCATAGAAGAGGCGCGGGCTCACGCGGCTCCTCCTGAAGGGAACATACTTTACTTTTTATACTAATATTTCAACAATTTGTCTCGGAAAAAGCTTCAATTTATTTCGGGACAAATATAATTTATCTAGAAACATCAATTTTGGGGGATAATGTGGTAAAACTTAGCAATATAAGGAGAAATATCAAAAGTTCATAGTTTAAAATTCACTTAAAAGGAAAATATTGAAAATGAATCTGGCCTATTCCACCTGCGACCCTCCTCACTCCGTCCTGGATTCGTCACTGCGCACAACCTCGAGAATATAAATGATTCGACCAGGGCTCGAAATGGACCGAAGCAAACCGGAACGCTGTTCGGGGGTTCGTGAATATCTGGAACCTTTCTGTTCCGTCTCGTTAATATGGTAATCCTAGGCAAAAAAGGACAATAATATGTTAACGAAGGTAAAGCGTTCCGTTTCGTGAAAATATCCATTTCGACCCCTGGATTCGACTGTTACTAGCGTGTAGCAATTCGACAGAAGTACTCACAATATGTGCACTGCTTTCATTCGCCACCAAAGTTTGAAAAGCCGTACAAACAAGAACGTGTAAGTTTATATTGTAAACTCAAATCGGGTCCGATGACAACATACTGCACTGCGTATAGTGGAACCAAAATCGATTCCTAACATTGAGGAAGTTAACTAAATGAAAATGGTCTGCTGATTTTGGTCACCAGATTAAATGCGGGGATAACATCAAGCTTCTTGAATCAAAATTTCAAATATTTTTTTCTAGCCCTGCTTTGTTTGATTGAAGTCCCAGCATGAATTACAGAAATAGAGAAAGCTAACCAAATGATAAGATGATTCAGTACCGCAAGAATAAAGCAGTTGGGATAAATCGAGGCCTCTGATCAAAACATCGAAACAGTTTTCTTGTCCCTGGTTTGGTTGAAGGGCTATCGTTCATTACACACGGACAGAAAACAGACAAAATGGAATGAAAAGAATCAAAATATTTTAGAGTCTGTTTAAAATACTGAAGAAGTTGTGTAACAACGATTAGCAAATGATTCAAACCTACTTCTGCTTAAAAAAGAACAACAAAATATAGTGTACTGTTAGTACAGTGGTAAGACGCTTGCTTGCCACGCTTGAGGTAGTAAGTTCAAATCCCTTCGCAGACATTTTATTTTTTGCGCTTTGTGCTCATAGATTGAAAATTCACATTTATACTGCATTTCTTCGTTAAAAAGAACTATGATCTGAAGCGGCTTTTTGGCCCTTAAAAGAGCCGTTTTAATAGTCAATTTAGTAGGAAGTCCATTGACCACCTGCAGCGATAACGGATTGTAAGCGATTTTGCATCCCTGCAACAAGACTGCGGATGTATCTGTCATTCTGAGCTACCTCGTCCCATGCATGTTGTACCTCGTCCCAGAGTGCAATTTGTGTGGTTGGAGGCGGATTGGGCCAGTTCTCTCTCATAATTCTCTTAACTTCCGACCATACGTTTTCTATAGGATTTAGATCTGCACCGCGCGAAGGCCAATGTAGGACCTCCAGATCAGCCCGACGCGCTAACCAGGACCGAACCAACCCACACATATGAATTGGGGATCTGTCGTGCTGGAAATGAATTGTTCCATCGCAGTACAGACGAACAGATGGCAGCATTACATTCTGGAGAATATGTAAATACTGCTCCCCTCTCAAACGTCCCTCTATGCGATGCAGGTAACCCAAACGTTCCGAGGACATCCACCCCCGAGCTGACACTGATACACGCCCACAACGCCTTTTGTGGAACACGTATTTGGGATCATGTCTCTTTCCCACATGCCGATATACAACTTTTCCGTCATTTGTGGAGGAAAATATACATTCATCTGAGAAGACGTCGTGTGTCTAGTCGCGATTGAGATTTTCTTCCGCAAATGCAAGACGTCGTTGAATATGATCGTCTCTGAGAAACACCTTTTTTGCAGCTCGACGAGCATGTAAATGAACTTCCCCAAGTCGTCTCGCAGCAGTAGATCGAGAACCACGGAAACCAGCTGCCTGCCGTAGTTGTCAGTTAGTACGAAAAGGCATTCTTTCTGCCTCAGTAAAGAGACGTTGATCTCCTCAGGAGAAGTAATGCGCCTTCTTCCGCTACCACGGCGACGTCCAGTTTCCCCAGTTTCTCGATATCGCTTTACCCACATTTGTGCAGTTCTGGGCAGTACACCATATCTTTCAGCAGCTTGTGAAACACTGAAACCTTCTTCAACTAAAGCCAAAACTCGTTCCTTTATATTCTCCGCCATCCTACTAGATTGGTTTCAATATAATGAATAACTACGTTCAAACTTTTCTGTTTGAAGTTTGGCTTTCAGAGATAAGGAAACGAAATAAGTAATCTGATTGGATGTGAAACTTGCTGTCAGCAAAAGGTGATTTGCTACAATTGCAAGGACTCCATGTAATTTATTACTAATAAGAAATCAAAGTATTTACAATTGATAGGAAAATATACTTTCAAAATCCGATGATAATAAAGTGTTGGAATGAGTTAAGTTTCGTTTCTGCAGCATGCAACTAGAATATTAGGTGGACCATGCCACTCCCATTGCTGACATGTAAGTCTAATGCCCACTCTGCAGGGGTGGTGGCTTGAAAAAGAATAGCTGAATGCGTGAATGATTACTTCTTCCCTGTAATCTTCACCGTCAACCCAAGAAACGTAAACATATACAGCTTTCCAGCTTTATGCCTAACACATTTCAACAGATATTCGAATAACGCGTCTTATTATGCCATGCATTTTTCTTCTATCATTCATAAGTAAAGAAGAGAACCCACCATATGGAACTAACATAACGAAATGAGGCTAACTTAGCACGTTGTTTTACAAGGGGGAAGGAACGCGACTTTTTTTCAACACCTTTTTGTATTTTCCCCAACTATCCTTTTCCTATTCGCGTGTGCAAGAAAAAAAACTCCGAACTTGACTTACCTGACCTATATGTGCCCTTGGTCACTAATTTTATTAAATTTCGTAATGTGTAGATACAGAAGAAAAGAAAAACATACATTTTTATTTAAAAAAAAAAAAATGTAAATATAGCCACGCCAGGTACGATCCCAGGATTTCAAGAGTATCTATTCCATACGTTAACCATTAGTTCATGCTAATAACATTCGAGAAAGTGTTTGGTCTCCTTAATCGTGAACATAACTAACCAATCCCAAATAGTAAATCGCATACAGTACAAAAAGGTAGTTGGGGGAAAAATATCTTGCGGAAGGGACACGGTTTGGGAATTATAGTTTGTGATTGCACTTCGTGTGTTAGTAGTTTACCCTTCATCATCCCAAGTAGCTGAAAGGGTAGTCAACTCACGAGGAAGAGATTGTGAGTTTGAATCTCGTCGAGTGCATGATTTTTATTAACCTTTTTTTTATGAGTAGTATTTCAACCCTTGTAGTAAAAAAGAATGAAAATAAAGGGAAAGTATGGTTTTGTTATTTAAAAGACGATCGTGTTGAAACGTTAACAATTCTTTGCAAAAAAAAAGAAAAAAAAGAAACAGTTTCGCAGAATACTAAAAAGAACGAGAACAATATGCACAACTAATGCTGCCACAGCGTTATTTATACACTGGAACCAGAATGAAAATTTCAAAGGAGCGTGGAAAGTAGAAGATATGTCTACATCTCTCCCAACAAATGAATGAAGATATTTTCTTTTACAATAACACTCACTTTCAATCATCTGCCTATCTTTGCATAACGAAACTGCTCTTTTTATGGTCAGGTCAACAGCATATCCATTATCAAGTTTTTTTTTTTTTTTTTTTTTGTAAATTCTATATATTCACACAAAGTTTTTGACTTTTCAGTACGATCGTCTTTGCTCTTTCAGAAAATATACAACGTTTTAAAGTTACATTTTCATTCCCTTTTTTTGCTACAAAGCTTGAAATACTCATTGTAGTAAAGAAAAGAATAATATAAAAATAATGCATTTAATGAGACTTGAACTGATGACCGCAGGCCTATTAGACTACAATTCTGCCGTTTCAGCCACCCGGACGATGGTAATAAGAGCATTTTAAGGCATAAGCGACGTATCTCAGATGTTAGGTAAATTTTGACCCATGTTATCTCGCACTAGTACTTTTGTATATTAATACCTGAAGTCAGTATTCAATTTGTTATAAATTACGAAGGGAGAATCCTAAAACTAGTGGTATGTTTCAATCTACTAACTACCTGTTTGGGTATAAATACAAAGAATAGCTTGTTTTTTAGTTTCTACACCATTGTCTGCGATCACTCGTCACTTATACATTATTATTATTATTATTATTATTATTAATAATAATAATAATAATAATAATAATAATAATAATAATAATAATAATAATAGAATATTCTAGAAACCTGCAGGCATTTTACACTGTTACATATCGCATCCTAAATTAAGGATTACATAAGGATATTATGGATAACATAACGTTCTGATACTTATCGGGAATTCGAAACGTAATGTGCATGACTAATTTTAAATATAGATTGGGTTTAGAGGTTAGAAGAGTAACTGCTTTGGAGCATATGCATTCATAAGACCTGTTGTTAGACCTGGCATGAAAATACATTTTTGAGAATTATTTACTGTCTCGTCGAATTTAATATACAACACTTACACTTTTCCGAATGTCTACTTGAATGTAAGGAAAACCATTCTATCAGCAATGAGAGAATACAAAAAGATAAAAATCGGGAACTAAAGGAACTAATCACCCATTTTGTATTCGAAATTACTTTTAAAAAATATTATAAGGAATATGTAGATATTTGAACTCAGGACCCTTTATTCCACAAGTCCGCAGCCTAACCACTACACCAGGAAGTCGTTATGATCTCTTCTATTAATAAGTACTTATTGCTGCACCGTTGACTGAAAGTCTTCACTTCGAATGTTAAAAGAGATTGTATGTCTTTTTTCGCTCCTTTTCGGGGATGATAATAATTTCTGTCACATTATTATACAGCGCATACATTATGTCTGTAACCTTTGTTTGCGTAATGTTTAATTTGAGTGAACATTTCTCTATTTTCAGTTTTAGATAGAACTAAAGATATGAAGTGTTACGGCGTTCGAAAACAATTTCCCTTCGTTTCCTCTGAATTTCCCTGTAAATTTCCCCATGTTGCCAAATTTCTGACTTTTTGACTTAGAAATTTTTCGCCAATTTCTCAAGATATAGTTTTTTCTTTCTAGTTTCGTTATTAATCAATATTTTTGTGACAAAATTTCAGGAAATATTCGTTTTTACATTCCGTACAAGTAAAACAACTAAGCGAACGCCAGAATCCAAGTATAAACATATTATTTGTCAGAAACTATCAAATAAAGAGATGCGAAAAAAATTTTGAGCATGAGTGTACAATCCATTTTAGGGAGCTGTTTGTAGATCAAATGCTGATGGGTTGGCAACATTGCTAATGACTTTGTTCCCGATAAAACAAGTTTCTTCCCTAGATGTTGTGGTGAACAACAAACAGATCTGTTGATAGTAATGCTACATTGTTGCCAACTTTGTTTTCGACTACTGCATTGCGCTGGGCCTTAGCTCATCTTAGTGAAATTTGGAGGCTTTCCGTCTCCTAGTGATATTTTTTTATATATATACCTAAGGCAAGTTATTCCTGAAATTAGATTTCGTAAAGTAAGTACACCATTTCTCTCTGTTGTTGACCCTTTCATTCCTAGAAGGAAGGCGAAATGTTTACTGCAGAAGATGTCACTTAAAATTTGTGGTTTATTTGTAGTTTTAGCTATACAAGTGTTATGTCTTTTTTAACAATCATTTTTAAAAACACACTCAGGAAAGCAGCTAAATGTTCCTACGCGCTTTGTGCAAATTTGCAAGTGCATTTCTAAGTTTATTGAACGAAGAATATTAATCGATAGTCCACTGTCAATGTACAGATTTCTACATCGAGTACAAGGGTTCTCTGCTCATATCACGAAAGCTATGAGGTATACGCCCTGCTTTAAGAGACGCAGTCGAAAAGAAACTTTTACTAGGACGTTCCCCTGTGTACTCCGCAAAGAGTATTATATTCATTTATTAGTTTATAATAGTTTTATCCTCGAACATCTTGTTTGAACCCTTGTAGGTACGGTAAAATAGTTACTGTTAGTAAGAGGTAAAAAACATATGTGCAGTTGAAGTTATATATTTTTTTTATTATTATTAAGTTATATTCGGTTATAAATATTTTTACATAAACTTCATACACAAAAGATAAAAAGGACAGAAATTGTGGGGGTATTATAATAGATGTATACGTAGGTTTAGTGCTGTTACAATTAATTTTATTTATTATACGTAGGTGGAGTATGTTATTTGTAATTTGCTGAAAGCTGAAACTGCGAATGCTGAATTAGTGATTTTAAAAAAATAAACGCCGGAAAATAACAGGAGAAAGAGTTTTTTTTTATTTTCATGCTAGATTGAAAAAAAAAAACTTTTTACGGTAGAGGGTCTTTGATGATCAGTGATGGAGTTAAGATGTTAGTTAATCTTTTTTAAACATATGAATTTAGGGGGAAAAAAACGGACTTGAAACGTCTTCTGAGAAAGTTTTGTAACATTTTTTATGTTTCGTGTGACTGAGGCTGAGCCAAAGTTGCGCCAAGGACAGAAATGGACGCAGCTCTTCTGTACAAGGGTACTAATGAGATATATTGCATTTCTAATGTCAGTATAAATTTTGTTCGACTTTGTTTAAACGTAAGAATGTTTAATTTTTATTTTAATATCGTTGAGGATATTAAACCAACGAAATAATCACGCGTCTTTTATACAGTAAACATAGCAGTACCGTACTTGCTTACCTTCTTCTCGTAAAGTAATTAATATACGAGATGGCAAGTCATGTACGTACTTCTCTTTCATCGGTGTAATGTTGTTCCTATACCACATTGAGATTTCACTGCTTCACAAAAATTTGTTAGTATTACCACAGATATTAATTTTGAAACTATTCAAATACAATTAAAAAGAAACACTGAAAAACTAAAACCTGGGTTTAAACCCATTCAACCCATCGAGTTTTAACCCAGTGCCCACCACTAGTTATTGTAGTGGACCGACCACAGCTCAATAAAACTAGCAAAACCTTGGTCTCAAAGTTAAAAATGTACAATTTTAAGAAAATGTCCGCGGGCTACCTTCGTGCGGTAAAAATTTCGAAGTCGTTCCGGAACCTCATAAAGCACTCGGATAACCTTTTTAAAAATATGAAGCGAAGTCTGCACCGCCGATATTCACTTTGTCTCTATCTCTAGAGCACAGGTTTTTGCAACAAAGTTTTTTTAATATACATCCTAATGTACAGTTATTTCAGAAACGAACCTTTCTATAATTATTGCAGAGATAAACGAAGTGTTATTGTATATCTAGTTCTAATTAACCCGGGAATACATAAAGGGGTGCTGCAGGCCTTCTAACTGCTTCTGAAAAAGTTTTGAAACATTATTTAAAATTTGCACGGTCTGAGCCAGATGCCTAATGGACTTATGTGGATGGAACTTGTCCCTCATGTACAAGAGCGCTATTAATATCTATTGCTTTCCTAGTGTAAATAGAAAGTTTTGGGACATTTTTAACGTAAGAAACTTTGCTTTTGCTAAACTTAAACAAGAAATGCATAAGATGTGCTTAGTAGTGAATATTCGAGATGAAAAAAAAAAAATCGTCCAGTATTATTTTCAGACTCCTTCTGACAAAGTCTTGAAACATTATTTAAGTTTCAACGGTTTGAGCAAAAGATGTCTATAAGCCATAACGGGACACGAAGTTTCTCTTGTATACAAGGGGGCTAATGTGATGTAGGTTGCATTCGTACTATAAATAGGGAAATTAGTTAAAACGGTAGTTTGCTCTTGTTCAAAACATACATTTTGACAAAAAAAAGAAAGAGTATTGAGACTGAATTTGAAAAAGTTTTGAAGCATTATGAAAATATCCTCAGTATGAGCCAAAGATGCCTAAAGGCCATAAGAGGACAATGTTTTTCTCGTGTACAAGGGTGCTAATGAGATGTAGGTTGTATTCGTAATATAAATAGATAAATTAGAACTCGCCGTCGGATTTGAACCTCGACCACGAACGTTGCACTTTAAGATGACCTTCTTATCTTATTATATATAAAAAAAAGTGTTCCAAAGGTATGCAGAATGCATTGTAATTAAATATGAAACTTATTTTCTTGGAAAATAATAAATTACGAGTAGCGTCCCTGAATCCTGCTCCTCCCTATTTATGTCACTGCTTTAGCTCAGCCTGTTTATATTGTAAATAAATAAATTGATATTCCGCCGAGAAAACACTTCATAAATAAAATCTTTGAAAAAACAAATGTTTTTCAAGTGGTTACTAAAGTATAAACGTCTCATTACATCTCTTCCATGAACATAGCCACTGGATCTGTTCTTCTGTCACATCTTATGGACGAACTTTTTAATACCTCTTTAATAGAATAGCTTCCCTCGTATGATTCTCTGGTAAAGCTCTGGTGCCGAAACGGGGGCGCTCGCTACTCCCTCCACAACCTTTTAGCAGTTTTCAAAATCTAATAGCATTATCAAAATTTTAAGAATATAGCCCTCAAGTATTTACAAATTACTATGAAATACAATGGACAGCGGTCTCGCGATCTTGTCCATTGATGAGTGATACGTTGTTAAGTAAATAAAGATGTTATAATCTTTGAAAACGAATCACTCATTAATGAACAAGAGGTCGCTATCCATTGTATTGCATAGTAATTTATAAGTACTAGAGATGTGTCTTCTGAAAATTTTGATAATGTTATTGAATTTGGAAATATTATGAAAAATTTGAAAAAGTGGGGGAGGGAGTAGCTAGGAGCCTTAAATATAACAATTTCGATATAGAATAGTGTCAGTAGTGAAGCCTAGTACATCGAAGATTCCAGACGTGCCCAGATTCGACGTTGGCTTGATAAAAACGAGGCAAGTTCCAGTAATACGGATGAAGAAGTGAGTGACTGTGAGGATTTAGTAGTAGTTGACTCTAAGAGAGATGACGAAATTGGCGAGAGTGTAGTAAGCGATGGAGAGGAACAGATTAGTGAAACTGAAGAAAATGAAAGAGAAGATGAAAGTCGTGGTGCAATAATCAGAGTAAGAAATGGTTACAGATAGAAAAGTGATGGAGAAACTTCCATCAATCGTCTAAATTACCTGCGAGAATTAGGGATGCAACTTGCAACGCCTTACATGAGAGATAAGATTCTGAAACCCTTCCTGTTGACTTTTCAAAGAAAATTAAAGAAGTTCTTGGTATAGAAGAGGAAGTACTGCAAGAAAATGAACCGACATTGAAGCAAAGCAGATAATATATTTGCCCCAAAGCTAGAGACAGAAAGACCAATTCATGCTGTTCAAAGTGTCGCAAGCCGAGTGTCGCTGAACATAAAGTTTGTTTGCAAGAACTGCGTGAGCTAGAAAGGTATTGTACTTCTCACTTTGATTCATTATACGTTCTGTCACATGTCATTGTTTATTCATTTCATAAACCCACTAAAAAGCGACAAAAAGTGTCTAGGGTGCTTCAGCATCCTACTGTTTTGATAGATGTGTATTTGAAATTGTAATCCCGGGTTAACTTACTACGAGCAAGACCATGTGGTAAACAAAAAAAAGTATTTTTCAGTACATTCAATTCATAACCATGTAATGTTACCTATAGAATTTGTCTCTATTTTTACTTTTTTAATTTAGTACATATATTAAAATTGCGCCCAATACATAATGCATTCCCTGTGTATATAACACACGTAGGAAAGTCTTGTCTGACTGCTCTTCTCGTCAGATTCTCTTAGAACATCTCTAAGCAGGTGTAAGTCACAAGGGTAGACTTTTTGAGTCGTTGCTAGTTTATTTGTAAGTTGGCGTAACACTTTGGTGGCGGCCGTTTTTTTTTTTTTATTGCTGACTTTTCTTAAAATGATTGTGTCCTTTGGCTGCAATTGTAGGAGAGCAATAAATGAGGACTATTTTCGTTTCAAATACTCCACTAAATAGATCGAGATATAGATTTCTAGAACGATGAAAATGTAACAGCTGAAGGGCAAAGTCCAATTTTGTTTTATTTTCGTAAAAGATTTTCTTATGGCAACCCGTGTGCAATTTGATGTTAGAATATAGTGGATGGTGACAAAAGTGATGCTGGACACTGGAAAAACACGACGGGGGGACGGAAGGGGAAGACTATAAGAATTCTGAGATACATTTAGTTACTGGTACTCCATCTAGTCTAAGAACTGTACTTAATACTCGTGACCTGAAAAATGCAAGAAATTATATTTTGGCTACTCTATAGAGAAATACTTTACAGTTCACCGCGTAGAGCCAGCGAACTGCCCGCGATTTTCGAAAGGTAGTGACGAAAATAGTTTATTATTTTTCATGCAAGTCTTAAATGGTGGCTTGTACAAAAATTTTGCAGGAGTACAAAATAAAAGATCGTTTTTTAGTCACTGTTACAGTTTCCCTCGTAGAACGAATGGTTACCAAGTTATCAGAGGTGTTAATGTTGTAAATTTAAACTCTTAACAGGGATTTTCTTTTCTTTTTTTAAAAAAACGGGGAATTTCTTGATTTCAAAGTGAAGCAAAAGTCTGAGAACTCCCTAGTATTTCGAAAATGGCTATAGGGAGTAAACCAACTGTTGAGTATCGGCGATGGAAGGACGGGCTGCATTTCGGTCATCGTGAAGGCGCTCATCTTGGATTCATGACTATAATATTTAAATGGAAGTGGTATCTAGTGTTATGTCCTCTCAGGCTAGTTCGTTCCCAGAAGTTCAAATGTGAAGTCGTTTTCACCTACCTTTATTTGTTTAGGCGATAGATGAATATGAAGTCTCGGACTTGACGAAGGGCAATAGTTTGCCTTTGCTATTCTCTCGTTGCAAGTGATTCGGCATGGTACTAACCCTTTACAAGCGGATCGAGATTATATTGGTAAGTGTTGTTCGCAACACCAGGTTAATTGAAGCTGAGTTCAGTGCCCGTCTTCGTGAGAGAGGAGACGTAGCACACGCGACCATGTTGAGATATTTAAAGAATATGATATCTGGTGTAGTAAAAAGTAATCCATTATTTTGCCAATAGATGGCTTCAGTGATCTGTATCTCGCGTTGTATAAGTCCGATCGGGTTCAACAAGATGGCGTTCAAACGATGAGATTGCGTACTACAAACACTGTTGAGATAGTTGTGATGACTGAGTGTTGTGTGAGCGCGCGTCAAAATGGACACTAGCAAAGAGAAAATACGCTATATTTTAGTTTTTCTTCGATAAAGGCGAAAACGCAAGCCAGGCGGCTCCAAATGTGAATAGTGTTTATGGTCCTGATACTGTAACAGCCAATCACGCGCAATTTTGGTTTCGTCGATTCCGTGCTGGTAATTTTGACGTCAAAGATGTACTACCCACTGGAAGGCCACGTGTCGAACATGTCGATAAAATCATGGACATTGTCGCGTCCCACCGTCATGTAAGCACTGTTTCGATTGCCCAAGAGCTAAACTTTGCACAACAAACCGTGTGGAACCATTTGCATAAGGCTGGATACACA
>JAGDQP010053861.1:0-13461 GCA_022664845.1 Lepisma saccharinum
ATCTTGAATCATGGGGAGTAAAGAATCGAGTTACGTTAAGAAAAATATAGAATATGAAGAGGAGGAAGAAATGGTGCGCAGAAATGCAACGTTAAGGTTAGGGCTCGTTCATGATTGGTGAATAAAATACAAATATAGATCTTGCCGTATCTCTTCTTAACTGCAGTGGGTGATTCAGTATTGAGAATTTTCGGGATATTAACACGGAAAGTTTCGCCAAAAGAGACGTTTGGTTTCCGGTGTCGTAGTACAAAGAGCGTAGAAGGTAAATAAACTTGGGAAAAACTATGTTGCCCGTGTCAGGACGAATGTGTATTATGAGTACTGAGATGATCAGAGGTCACACACACAAAAAAAAACAAGTTTTTCAAAGATGAACTAAAAAGTAAAAAATAATAAATTGAATTAATCTTATGAACAGACCCGTCCGTCATTTCAGCTTTTTCTAGGGTGGGTCAAAAATGTGCTGAAGAAGTACACAGTGGAATAAAATGTTTGCGTGGAATATTCTGAATGTTGTTTCAATTCCGTACATTAAGATATTCGTAGATATTCTAAAATATTTACGAATTCCCTGACTCCTTCACACGTCCCTTAAACTTTGTGATAACTTGTAACGAGAAAAACGTAAATATCTCAGCCGGCGACTCATTTTTCTTGGCAAACGTAGTAGCTTCTCTTCAATTTGATGCAGATCGATCCTTCGGTATGCATATGAGAACCCACAATGTATTTGGTAGTTATACCATCAATTATGCCAATACAGTGCTCGGGAGGCTTTAAAGGAGATTAGGGCAGGTACGTTGAACCGTATAGAAGCCTGTACCAAACAAACATGTGCATGCATATGAAGAGTACAGGGGAAGAACAATCGAAGTTCATTTTTGAAAGTTGCTAGGAAACATACGTTTTAAGGTGTAAGCACTTGAATTTAAATTTATTTTTGGCCCTCTGGCAAGGTCCGTAGACCGGCGCCCGCTTTCTCTCTTCTATAAGGTCCTGCCATAAACGCAGTTTTCCCTAAAAAATGACAGAAGCTCGCGACCTTCAGAATGTGACGTCACGCAGATGCAAGAGTCTCCCTTCTGTTTGACAATTTCTCGCTGCGTCTGGGAAAGCGAACGCAAACATTGTGACATCTACAAAATATTGGATTAGATAATATTTTTTATATAAAAGGAAAGAAAATAAAACTTACTGTCTAATGAAGTCCACTGGTGTATGCATTGCTCTGAAATCACTACTTTTTATTAAAGATGTTTCTTCGTTTGACGTCCTGTATCTTCCTGTTGATATGACGAATACGAATAAACGTCCTTGCCTTACTGAACAGTTTCAGTATTTACATCTTTTTCTGGGAACGTTTCGTTTAGCAGATGAAATAAACCTGTTATTATGTTTCTCCTGCGACACACAGGAGGACCGTGGATTTCTCGAAGTATTAGTTCACACTTCTTTATCGTTTCCGACCACTCAGGAGATGGAGAATGAAGACCACCTCTTGACAGCGTCCCTATCCATCCAGATGTGCAAGGTTCATGAACTTCATTGCTGTATTTTTTTACTCTATTTTCAACATAACCTGCGACGTATTTCAGAGCTTCTACTTCTCCGTATCCAAAATCTATGTCAGCGAAATTAATAGGATCGATTTTGAAAGGTTTTTCCTCGATGTTCTTTGGAGTTGGTTTATTATAATTGTTCATAAGTCCATTAAACAATGCCTGTGACACGATAGTTTCTTTTGTCTCCTCAACAGAAGCACCAGCAGATGGCATTATAAAAGCAGAAGTCGAAGACTATGCTTTACTTCTACGGGGAGAGGGTTATTATTGAAGTTACACAAACCTAGTAGTTGCGAGAAAACGTTTTTCTAGAGCGTCTTGATTTAATCTTGTCAAAATATATGAAATGTCGTTAGACTTCACTTCATTAAAAAACCCTTCTAAACTGCGAATTGAAACCAAAAAACCTTGTTGGAAAGGTAGTAAGGTGGTTTTACCTTCAACTCGCAGGTTTAAAATTGCATTTCCCATATCCTCTAAAACATTCTTCTGGTCTTGATAATTTATACCATAACCACATTTCAGTTTATTTGGACAATCAGGCATGCTGGAGTTCATCACGTCAACAAAATTATTAACAAGATCGAAAAATTCAGATGCTACATCTGCTTCCGGCATAATATAGCGTATAGCACTCGCTGTGTGGTGAGAGAAAAGCTGAATAGCCATAGATACTCTCTGTCTATCATTCTGTCGTACTGTTATATGGTCCCATGATAACTGTGGACAAATTTCTAGTTCTGCGCAATCTCTCTTAAAAATTCGTTCGATTATGTCTCTCGAAATTTCGCAATTTTTCCACACAATACTGCTATCTAAAAAGTGGTTCCTTAATAACTTTAGAAGATGCGGTAAATCAGCGAACACCCATATATTTCTTTTGTTCTTCGCTAGGATTACTAAAATAAGAGTGTTGGGAGTTTATTCCAAAGCCCTCTATTGCTTCCACCCGAATCCAATACTATCGCAACAACAGTATATCCTCCATTTTCAGATTCTAACACAATTTCAAAGAGTAACTCTTTCGTCATAATCTTGTCTAAGTTGTAATATATATATCGGCTGCTTCCAGTTAGTTACTAGTCCCCGTATCATCACTACCTGGAAATTTTTATGAGGCCCTATAATAATGTCATCTTCACTATCGTAACACACACTGCTATTCCATTCATTTAATCAAACATGATTACAGATAGTTTTTCGGTTTCACATAAAGATCACGCTTGCTCCATCAAACTAAAGACCTGCGTTAACAATCCGGGCGAAAAAAATAGCTTGCTTATCCAATGACGAAGCGTAGAAACACTTGGAAGAGGAATCCCGATTTGTGATCGTTGGTAGTTATACAGTTTTTCGGATAATACGGGAATAATATAATCTTGCCCCCATTTTTCTTTTTTTCGCTTAGAAGTTTCAATGAAAACTTTACGTAATATTTCTTTCACTTTAGAGTTTACAAGCAGCTGAACGTATTTGGACGCATGCAGAGATGCTATTTCATTATGTATATACAGATGCTTATCAGAATAATGGAAACACCTGTAGTTGGCAACACGTCAGATGTATGGGTTGGCAGTGGTGTCGTGGCGACCGCAGCGCCGGACTGCTGGTGGTGGTGTGTTAGGTCGGTCTCCATACTACGTCAGGCGTCGTGGAACAGGAGTGTGCAGTGGCTGCAGCAGACGGAGGTAGTGTAAAATGCCTCTCAGAGTTTCAAAGAGGGCAAATTGTTGGTGCGCGGTTATGTGGAGTGAGTGTGACGGCAGTGGCTAGTGTGTTAGGTGTGTCGCCAGGGACAGTGTCGAAGGTGATGACGGCCTACACAACACACGGGAAAACCACATCGGGGAAGCGGAACAGTGGGCGGAAGAAAAGCATCAGTGACAGGGCACGCCGGGTATTAAAGCGCATTGTCACGCGGAACCGTCGTGCCACTGCGGCGCAAGTGACGGAGGAACTCAATCAGCACCTCCCCCAACCTGTTTCGACAATCACAGTCCGCCGCGAATTACATGACATGAACTTACGGGGTCGTGTTGCACGGGCCAAACCTCTCATCAGGGACCAGAACGCTTTAGCACGCCGCAAATGGTGCCGCGACCATGCAACTTGGACCGTTGACGACTGGAAACGTGTGGTATGGTCGGATGAGTCACCATTCACCCTATTCCAAACCACGGGCCGTGTTTGTGTGTGGAGAACGCCCAAAGAAGCGTATGATCTGCAGTGTCTCCGCCCAACTGTGAAACATGGCGGCGGCACGGTGATGCTGTGGGCCGCAATATCATGGTTTTCATTGGGTCCTGTGGTCACACTTCGCGGACGCATCACTGCCAACGATTATGTCGCAATTTTAGGAGACCACTTGCATCCTATGGTCCGGATGTTGTTCCCGGACAATGACGCCATATTCCAGGATGATAATGCACCCATTCACACAGCTGGAGTTGTTGCAGCGTGGTTTGAGGAACATCGGGATGAAGTTCAACACCTCCCCTGGCCCGCCCAATCCCCAGATCTCAACATAATTGAACATCTGTGGTCCATCTTGGAAACACGACTCCGGCGACGATTTCCACCTCCATCCTCTCTCACAGAACTGGCCGATGCCCTGCACGAGGAATGGTGTAATATTCCACTTGCTACCATTCACGACCTCTATGCCTCCATCCCACGTCGCATCAAGGCTGTTCTGAAGGCGAAAGGTGGCCCGACACCATATTAATCTGGGAAGTTGCACTTTCGTTCAGGTGTTTCCATTATTCTGATAAGCATCTGTATATCTTCCGATGAAGCTGTACACTGCAGTCACAGGAACGGTAACTTTGATGATGTTTAACAACGTGACAGGAAAGTGCTCCTTCTGCCTACTTTCTTGCTTTCAGGTGCATTTGTACTTACAAAAAAGGAACTCACTTTTTTAGAAGAATCAGCAGAACGTATATTCTTTTTGTGTTGATAGACAGTTACAAACTTTACACTCAGCTGAAAAATTATTATCAGTTGATCTGAAGCGTGAATATGTCTTTTGAAGTTCATCGTTGAATTTCGATTTGTCTCTTCGGCATTACGACTAACGCTAAAAACGAGCTGATATCAGCAAAGGAAATACCTGTACACTATTTCTTTCCTGCGCGCATGCTTCTACGCCCGCGAAGTGCTTCTGATGTGGAGTGACCGTACAGTATTGCCAGAACAAAGGGTGATTCAACAAACATTAGAAAGGGGGAAAATATATACATTAGAACTGATGGTGATTACTGACTGACTAATATCTAATGATTATTATAACATTAACGAACATATTATATGTTTCTCTCGAGCTTTGAAATATTAGCTCAGAGAATTTAAAAACGGAAACAGCAGAACTGGTATATCATCATATCTACCTGAGAGCTAGATACGCGTTAAGTCCAATTTTGATCAAAACGTAAAAGAAAAAAGTTTTGTACATTATTCGGAAGACTTTAAATAATGGTTGTTCGATTCTAATTGTAAGCATGTTAATAATGTAAGTCAGTCAGTCTGTTATGTAGTTTGTCCATGAAAGGAAGCAGTTTTTTTTTCTCGAAAACCAGGATTTGTCACTTGCGCGCTTCTAGCTCACATACAGATATGTACTATTGGAAAAGTTTTAGCTAATCGATCCATAAATACCATCATCAAACTTGTGCTGTATCGTATGAATGTTCTGTTGTCTCAAGGGATGTATTGTGCTGCCAGCAACGTGTTTATATCTGATTAGCTAAGTCAGATACAGATGATGGAATAGGCTGACAAGAAAAATAGGATTACAGGATAGTTGTACTCACAGGAGGAACATTTCCATTGGAGATATTTTCCAGACGCTAAGAACATTACAAATCAATCCCATATTTGTATACCGGACCGTTCACACTCCCAACGAAATAGAATACTGCAGAATAGTAGGACGTGAACTGCATGTGTGATGGAAGTATATTAAGGAAGACGTGCACCAGGAAAGAATAAGATTAGTGGCCGAGATGCTTTGTAAACAGGTCAATGCTGGAGATCCTTTTGGTCATTAATGCTCTAAATTTGGACTTGTACTGACCCAGACGACCATGAATATCACCCTACCCGCCCGGAATGTTGTGTTCGGTGAGTTAAAATTGCCAAAATCTGTACTTGCTGTCTTTAGTCCTGGCTTAAAATAATGAACACAAGATTGCTCTTTCTACATTTCCATACTGCAGCTTCACACTTCAACGGATTTCATTTCACTCCTTCATTACTCAAGAAATTGAACGACAACGTTATTGTTAGGCCGCGTGCTCACCTCTGGTGCGTGGTGTACTAGGTTCGTCCCATGTGGGTTTTGTTATTGTTCTCTTGAGCACCGAAATTACAGCTGTTCAATCTGCGTGAGGGTGAGAGCCGAATTATAATGTGAGTTTGACGGTGAAGCGAAGACAATGATCTCGTAGCAAAATGAGGAGGAAATAAACCAAAGGCTAACAAGCAAACATACTGATGGGGCAGAAAAAGATTATTTTTCCTTCCATCCTTCCTTCGTGGTTATGTTAAAGTATGCAAATTTTGGCAACTTGAGCGCAGTTGCTTTGGGAGATATCGATGAGATAAATGTCAGATTTTTGTTTCTGGAGAGTTAGGAAATCCCCCCCCCCCCCCCTTATACTTGAAAGCAAATACAGTGATGGGTACTGGCTGGAAAGCACTACCTGTTGGAAGGTATGTTCTTCACGACCGCTATCTTCAATATCAATCGATTTTCTTAAATGGGAAGGGGCTCGTGTAACACGTCATTTTAGGCTAGAATTTTATGGTAAATACGTTTCTGAAGTCAGTTTTGGCAATGTTTACTGTGAGAGAAGGGTATATGAGACAGTCTGGGCTAATGATGCACTAGCTTGAAAAAAAATCGTTTTGAAATAACAAGGAAATGAAACAAGTCCATACAAATTGTTCCTGACTATAGTGGCCTATCGATATGGATTTTTATGCAATAGGGTTAATTTCCTTCAATATTTCAAAACTATATTTTCCTTCAGGCTATTGTATACTAATGTCACATACCTTTCTGTCTAGTAAAGGACCTAGCAGGATAAGATGGTGAAAAGTACCTTGGAAGGAATCATGATAAAAAAGGAAAACTACCACATTCAGTATAAAAAATGATGGCTCTTCAAAAAATACTAACCACAAAATAAATTAAATAGTGTTTTTTGGTATTTTAGCGATATCTCGGTCGGATTTGCACTTACTATGATCTTTTTTTTAATTGAAGATTTATTCAAGCTCTACAAGATGGTAATTGTTTCATTTATGTTGGCGCAAAATTCAAATTTTTAAAGAGGTTAGAAGATTTGAAAATTTAATTTAAAAAAAACTAAGACAACAGTTGGCTCGAAAAAAACGTGTTTTAAGTGGTTCTGTAACCATGTTTTTTATTTTTTTTAGATTTTTAAAGTGATAGAACGTAGACAAAAAAATAACACACGTGACCGAACTTCTTACACGCATTGTAAATACAAGTTCGAAAGCTCCTTTTGCCAGGTCGCCTTCATGGACGGCTGGTCAAGACGGCGGCTTCTTGAGTGAAAGGTCCCGGGTTCGAGTCCCGCCTGGGACAACAATTTTTTTCTTTCAAAATATATGTTTATATGTTCGTATTTATTATTTAATAATTGCTAGGATGTATATAAATAACTGATTGCTACTGAAAGCTAGGATGCACACCCAGGTCGCAGGGGGTGCGCTCTCATATAGAATCACTTCATAAATTCTTCAATTTGCGCGTCATGAGTTTATTTTTAATCATGTATGAATTATTTTTCTTAGTACGAATTGTTTAAGAAAAGGATATCTTTACAAAGTTTTATTATTATTATTATTATTATTACGACTGTCTTGACCGTGCAAAAGAACAGCACAGAGATTGGGATAAGGTAAAGATAAAATTAATGTTAAGTGTACCAAATAACAGGTGAAAGAGAATTGTAACAGCACTTTTGCGTATGCCCACCGCAAACCGCCCCCACCTCGCAGCTCCGCCGCCCAGCTCTCTTCGGACACACCTTGCTCCCTCGCACACCTCGCTCGGTGTGCGTCCAGACACCTCCTAGTTTTCAGCAGCAATCAGTTATTTATATACATTTTAGCAATTATTAAATAATAAATATGAACATATAAAAATATATTTTGAAAGAACAAAGGAGGAAAAAGTGTTTCCCGGGCGGGACCTTTCATTCAAGAAGGCGACCTGGCAAAAGCAGCTTTCGAACTTGTATTTATAGTGTCTTATTTCTTGGTTATGTTCTACCACTTTAAAAATCTGAAAAAAACTCATGGCTATAGAACCACTAAAAATACATAACATTTTTTTTCGAGCCAACTGTTGTCTTTTTTTTTTTTTAATTCAATTTTCTAACATCTAAAATTTTGAGTTTTGCGCCAACATAAATGAAACAATTACCATCTTGTAGAGCTAGAAAAAAAATATTCAATTAAAAAAAGAAGACAATCATCGTGGGTACAAATCCGACCGAGATAAAACTACCAAAAAACACTTTAATTTATTTTGAGGTTAGGTTAGCATCTTTTGAGCTGAAATTTGATGGAGAGCCATCATTTTTTATGCTGAATATGGTCCGGTAGATAGGTGAAATGTTTTGCAAAATTTGCCTTTAATGATAGAAGCATGGATAAAGCACATTATTTTAAGATATAGAGCCATCTCAGGTTCGTTCTAGGAGGAAAATCGCAATAACGAGTCGGGAAAAAAAATGATCTTTGATTTTGTACTCTTGCAAAATTCCTGTACGGGCTTCCGTTTGTGAGATAAATGCAAAAACGTTTTTTGGCGCCATTTTGAAGGCCGATTCCGGAAAAATCTGAGATGGCCCAATATCTAGAAATCTTTAGAATAATGTGCTTTATCAATGCTGTAAGTCTCATTAAAAGGCACAATCCTTTCACGTATCTGCTGTACTACTACTAGTAGTAGTTTTTTTTATCACGATTCCTTCCAAGGCACTTTTCACCATCTTATCCTGCTTGGCCCTTTATGTCAAAACTGGCTTCAGAAACGTATTTCACGTAAAATTCTAACCCAAAGTGACATTACACGACCCCCTTCCCCTTGAAGAAAATCAATCGATATTCAAGATGACGGCCATGAAGAACCAACTCCAACAACAGTAGCTACTTCCACCCAGTATTGTGTATTTGCTTTCAATTCCTTTCAGCATTTTAAATGTACAGTCGAATTCCTCGATATCTCGAATTTTATTTATTCCCCTTCATCTTTCCTATCCCACCATGTGTTAATTTACCTCCATAAGTCGAACATTATGAAATGAAAACCTCGATATTTCGAATTTTTGTTGTTTTCTGTACGTGCCGTTGAACTTCTATAACTCGAAATCTCCTGCAAGAGATCCTCTAAAAGTCGAAGTTTTGTTCAAGTAAACCTTTGTAAATCAATCAGTCAGTTCCGGCCCTCTATATATCGACGTTTCCTCTCAATAAGTCGAAATATTCGATAATTAGAATTTTGTCTTTTTCTCTTCAGATTCGAGTTATCGAAGTTTTACTGTTGTATAAGGTTATTTCCACACACTTTTTATCACCATCCAGAAACAAGAATCGTGACTTTTATATCATCGATATGCGCTTGAGCTGCCAAAATTTGCATGCACACGTACATTAACATCATAATCTTGATGGAAGAAAAAATATTTTTTTCCTGTCCCATTAGTATCTTTACTTGTAAGCTCTAAATGAAGACACAATACACTGTATTTAACTTACGACGTTACATATAGATTTCTATCAAATATTAAATTACTACCAAAATAGTAGTTGCAAAACATAGCCAATAACTAATTCGTAAAAGAAATATGCGTTCTTTTTAAGTTTTTCCATTGTTTCACCCTCGATGATTTTATTTTGCTCGCTGTAGTGCTTGACGTATATACATACACAGTCAGATACTTATATGCATCAGACCTGTTGCAAGAATTCACTGACAGCTATGGAAGCCTTTCGTTAATGGATGCTGCACGCAATGTTCACAACACTGCCAACTCTACGCAATACTGAAGAGGAGTTCAGAGTGGTCGGTCTCTTCGTCCAAGTTCTCTTTATTTTGAAAGAGAACTCCCCATGATCTTGAATCATGGGGAGTAAAGAATCGAGTTACGTTAAGAAAAATATAGAATATGAAGAGGAGGAAGAAATGGTGCGCAGAAATGCAACGTTAAGGTTAGGGCTCGTTCATGATTGGTGAATAAAATACAAATATAGATCTTGCCGTATCTCTTCTTAACTGCAGTGGGTGATTCAGTATTGAGAATTTTCGGGATATTAACACGGAAAGTTTCGCCAAAAGAGACGTTTGGTTTCCGGTGTCGTAGTACAAAGAGCGTAGAAGGTAAATAAACTTGGGAAAAACTATGTTGCCCGTGTCAGGACGAATGTGTATTATGAGTACTGAGATGATCAGAGGTCACACACACAAAAAAAAACAAGTTTTTCAAAGATGAACTAAAAAGTAAAAAATAATAAATTGAATTAATCTTATGAACAGACCCGTCCGTCATTTCAGCTTTTTCTAGGGTGGGTCAAAAATGTGCTGAAGAAGTACACAGTGGAATAAAATGTTTGCGTGGAATATTCTGAATGTTGTTTCAATTCCGTACATTAAGATATTCGTAGATATTCTAAAATATTTACGAATTCCCTGACTCCTTCACACGTCCCTTAAACTTTGTGATAACTTGTAACGAGAAAAACGTAAATATCTCAGCCGGCGACTCATTTTTCTTGGCAAACGTAGTAGCTTCTCTTCAATTTGATGCAGATCGATCCTTCGGTATGCATATGAGAACCCACAATGTATTTGGTAGTTATACCATCAATTATGCCAATACAGTGCTCGGGAGGCTTTAAAGGAGATTAGGGCAGGTACGTTGAACCGTATAGAAGCCTGTACCAAACAAACATGTGCATGCATATGAAGAGTACAGGGGAAGAACAATCGAAGTTCATTTTTGAAAGTTGCTAGGAAACATACGTTTTAAGGTGTAAGCACTTGAATTTAAATTTATTTTTGGCCCTCTGGCAAGGTCCGTAGACCGGCGCCCGCTTTCTCTCTTCTATAAGGTCCTGCCATAAACGCAGTTTTCCCTAAAAAATGACAGAAGCTCGCGACCTTCAGAATGTGACGTCACGCAGATGCAAGAGTCTCCCTTCTGTTTGACAATTTCTCGCTGCGTCTGGGAAAGCGAACGCAAACATTGTGACATCTACAAAATATTGGATTAGATAATATTTTTTATATAAAAGGAAAGAAAATAAAACTTACTGTCTAATGAAGTCCACTGGTGTATGCATTGCTCTGAAATCACTACTTTTTATTAAAGATGTTTCTTCGTTTGACGTCCTGTATCTTCCTGTTGATATGACGAATACGAATAAACGTCCTTGCCTTACTGAACAGTTTCAGTATTTACATCTTTTTCTGGGAACGTTTCGTTTAGCAGATGAAATAAACCTGTTATTATGTTTCTCCTGCGACACACAGGAGGACCGTGGATTTCTCGAAGTATTAGTTCACACTTCTTTATCGTTTCCGACCACTCAGGAGATGGAGAATGAAGACCACCTCTTGACAGCGTCCCTATCCATCCAGATGTGCAAGGTTCATGAACTTCATTGCTGTATTTTTTTACTCTATTTTCAACATAACCTGCGACGTATTTCAGAGCTTCTACTTCTCCGTATCCAAAATCTATGTCAGCGAAATTAATAGGATCGATTTTGAAAGGTTTTTCCTCGATGTTCTTTGGAGTTGGTTTATTATAATTGTTCATAAGTCCATTAAACAATGCCTGTGACACGATAGTTTCTTTTGTCTCCTCAACAGAAGCACCAGCAGATGGCATTATAAAAGCAGAAGTCGAAGACTATGCTTTACTTCTACGGGGAGAGGGTTATTATTGAAGTTACACAAACCTAGTAGTTGCGAGAAAACGTTTTTCTAGAGCGTCTTGATTTAATCTTGTCAAAATATATGAAATGTCGTTAGACTTCACTTCATTAAAAAACCCTTCTAAACTGCGAATTGAAACCAAAAAACCTTGTTGGAAAGGTAGTAAGGTGGTTTTACCTTCAACTCGCAGGTTTAAAATTGCATTTCCCATATCCTCTAAAACATTCTTCTGGTCTTGATAATTTATACCATAACCACATTTCAGTTTATTTGGACAATCAGGCATGCTGGAGTTCATCACGTCAACAAAATTATTAACAAGATCGAAAAATTCAGATGCTACATCTGCTTCCGGCATAATATAGCGTATAGCACTCGCTGTGTGGTGAGAGAAAAGCTGAATAGCCATAGATACTCTCTGTCTATCATTCTGTCGTACTGTTATATGGTCCCATGATAACTGTGGACAAATTTCTAGTTCTGCGCAATCTCTCTTAAAAATTCGTTCGATTATGTCTCTCGAAATTTCGCAATTTTTCCACACAATACTGCTATCTAAAAAGTGGTTCCTTAATAACTTTAGAAGATGCGGTAAATCAGCGAACACCCATATATTTCTTTTGTTCTTCGCTAGGATTACTAAAATAAGAGTGTTGGGAGTTTATTCCAAAGCCCTCTATTGCTTCCACCCGAATCCAATACTATCGCAACAACAGTATATCCTCCATTTTCAGATTCTAACACAATTTCAAAGAGTAACTCTTTCGTCATAATCTTGTCTAAGTTGTAATATATATATCGGCTGCTTCCAGTTAGTTACTAGTCCCCGTATCATCACTACCTGGAAATTTTTATGAGGCCCTATAATAATGTCATCTTCACTATCGTAACACACACTGCTATTCCATTCATTTAATCAAACATGATTACAGATAGTTTTTCGGTTTCACATAAAGATCACGCTTGCTCCATCAAACTAAAGACCTGCGTTAACAATCCGGGCGAAAAAAATAGCTTGCTTATCCAATGACGAAGCGTAGAAACACTTGGAAGAGGAATCCCGATTTGTGATCGTTGGTAGTTATACAGTTTTTCGGATAATACGGGAATAATATAATCTTGCCCCCATTTTTCTTTTTTTCGCTTAGAAGTTTCAATGAAAACTTTACGTAATATTTCTTTCACTTTAGAGTTTACAAGCAGCTGAACGTATTTGGACGCATGCAGAGATGCTATTTCATTATGTATATACAGATGCTTATCAGAATAATGGAAACACCTGTAGTTGGCAACACGTCAGATGTATGGGTTGGCAGTGGTGTCGTGGCGACCGCAGCGCCGGACTGCTGGTGGTGGTGTGTTAGGTCGGTCTCCATACTACGTCAGGCGTCGTGGAACAGGAGTGTGCAGTGGCTGCAGCAGACGGAGGTAGTGTAAAATGCCTCTCAGAGTTTCAAAGAGGGCAAATTGTTGGTGCGCGGTTATGTGGAGTGAGTGTGACGGCAGTGGCTAGTGTGTTAGGTGTGTCGCCAGGGACAGTGTCGAAGGTGATGACGGCCTACACAACACACGGGAAAACCACATCGGGGAAGCGGAACAGTGGGCGGAAGAAAAGCATCAGTGACAGGGCACGCCGGGTATTAAAGCGCATTGTCACGCGGAACCGTCGTGCCACTGCGGCGCAAGTGACGGAGGAACTCAATCAGCACCTCCCCCAACCTGTTTCGACAATCACAGTCCGCCGCGAATTACATGACATGAACTTACGGGGTCGTGTTGCACGGGCCAAACCTCTCATCAGGGACCAGAACGCTTTAGCACGCCGCAAATGGTGCCGCGACCATGCAACTTGGACCGTTGACGACTGGAAACGTGTGGTATGGTCGGATGAGTCACCATTCACCCTATTCCAAACCACGG
>JAGDQP010053862.1:0-13461 GCA_022664845.1 Lepisma saccharinum
CTTCTGGCTAGTAAATTGATCTTACTGACCTATGCAAAGGCTCCGCATTGAATACAGAAAAATGGCTCTTATCTAATTACACTTTGCTTGTCTGTCTGTGTGTGCTCATGATTGAAACTGGCTTGATCTTGCCCGGGATGGAATTTAGTGCTGAATTTTTGTTACTGCAGCGATGAACTTGTGTGTTCTGTAAGCCGTAGAGGTAGTTAGCTCAGGTGGAGGATTGTGTATTTGTTATATAATGGATCAGTTTTATTAATTTTGACTTTCGCCCCTCACGATTAGAAATGCGATGCTAGTTAAAATCCACATCCATGCCCAGCCAGGATTCAAACCGGACCTTCGAATCTTTGGCTTAGCGCCCCAACCCACACGGCTACCATTTTGACATTTGTTATGTATATCTGAAAGCCGAAACGACAGGTCTTTCACAGTAAGCTATACTTCCCGTTTCTCTTGTTCGCACGCCATTGGGCTATGGCTGGTGTCATCCTTTCTCTCTTTTTTCTCCCTTCAGTATCTTTCGGTCAGCATATAACGTCTCTGTTCAAATGTCCTAACCAGTTTTTTTCTCGACTGCGTCCACTGCTGCCTCATTGTACAGACGAATGCTTTTTCTGTCTTATCAATATCTCTAAAGAAAGTACGTTTAATATTATCAATATTATCTTCATCGAGGCTTAAACTCAAAACTACTTGATTTTATCGATCAGTTTCTAAGTCAAGGCACTAAACAGTTTCGAAGAATTGACTCCATAAAGATAAGAAAATATTAAGATTAGCAACAGGAAAGTTCTTCTCCATTTCCATATTATGGTCCGTTCTAGTTTTTAGGTGCCTTGATAGCAAAGCTATAACTAAGGGAACCTTATAATCCCGCACGGAATGACCGTCTATCCGTCCGTGCCCAACAATTAAATCTCAGGAACTACAAGGTGTAGAGAGATGCTTGAGGTGTCGTTTCAAAGATCTTGACTAAACTCAAGGGCACCGGAACCGTCTTCATTGGTGTAGTGGTTCAGTCAGTGTTGTCAACTCATTATTTTTAAACAAATCAATTGTTCAAGTTGCTTGCATTCTGTTAGAACTAGCTGCGCCAAACTTGACAGAAACATTATTAGGTACAATTCAAAAACATTGAGTGTATCTACGTCTCCAAGCAACTCATTTACCAGTGTTGCCAACCTATTTTATAAAAAAATACTTTTTTTAAAAAAAAAAATTGCTTTCATTATTTTAGGCATAAAAGCACCAAAGTTGGTATAAACATTATTTGACACAACAGAAATATACTGTGCATGTTACCGTTCCAGAAATCCCGTTTTCAGTGTTACCAACCCGTGCCCAAAAAATATATCCACGGTTTCGTAGGAAAAGTCTTGGCTAGATTAACTCATATTGATGCTGTAGTTCAATGTTGCCAACCATTTAAAAATAATCAATTATTCAAATTGCATCAATTCAGTTAAACCTAGCTGCACGAAACTTTGCACAAACATTTTTCGACACAATAGAAAAGTACTGTGAGTTTTTCTGTAGTTGCAGTTGTCAGTGTTGCCAGCCTATTTTATAAAAAATCTTGCGTGGTTAAAATGCTATCAAGGGACCGTTGCCTTCGCGATTTTTAGTAGAATTGTAGCTCTAACTTGTTTATTTTATAGCTCATTGTTGAAATGGCTTCATTGTTATTGTTGTGTGTATAGAATCGTCCAAAACAAGAAAGCCTTAGATCACCATATGTTTTCTTCAAAATCACAGACATGTGAAAGAAATCTCTGTGGTTTCGACCTAAACGTTGCCACTTCTTTATTCACTATTCGTCCCTTCCTTTCCCCTTTTCTTCTTCCCTCCTTCTTCTCTTTGGAAAAAGATATAACCACCTATCGCTTCTGCCATCTGCTTCGAGAAAGTGGCAACACCATAAAAATTTCTTGTCGGAATCTTTCTGGTGGTCGTTGCTATGTTTGGTAAACCGCAACTGATAAGAGGTCCGGCTCCTTCACCGAAGGCTTTCTTGTTAGGATTCCTACAATATTACAACTTTCAAACCATTTCAATAATGACGGAAATCTATATGTATAAATCAGGAACTTTTTTATTTCAACGGCATACAAATCTTCACTCCTTGGATCAAAATTTGGCACACAAAATGCTTAGGACCTAGAAGTATTATTAACTACGACAGTAAAAGGTTATCACTGTCCAAAGCAGTATTGTTAGTTAGAGGGAAATTCCCCAGAAAACGGGAAAATATGACCCACATGAAGGGTAAAAGGGAAAAAAAGACAAAAAATCGGGAAATTTTAGTTGAATCTTGTTATCACTTTTTTGTTTTACTTTTTTCTAGTAATTTTGGAAAGTAAACTTACCAGGCGAGAAACTTTTACAAAGATCGGGAAACAGTTCAGTATTTTGAGGGAAATATTGCACGGGAACGTGACAACACTGCTCCAAAGGAATTTAAAATAAACTACAGTCATTCCATTGTTTATAACCATGAAATATATAAATTTTTACCATATTTAATTTTGAACAACAATGTGAATTAAACAAATTATTTAGGTTTCTTTAAATACAAATTTTGATTGTTGCAATCCAGAAATATTTAGATTTAATGTTTAATAACAGATTATGTCTACATATTTTATTGACACCTCACCAACGGGCGGGTACTTGTTGGCTGATAGAAAATAAAAATTCACGCTGGCATAAGAATTTAAATTATTATATGACCGAAAGTTTGAATTCACGGATTTGAGTTTGTAGGAACAGGATTGTAAATTGTAATGTGAAAGGAAAAATACAAAAAACAAAACACTGCGTTAAGGTTCACAACGACGTCACGGAAGATACGAATACTCACTTTTTCATAACGTAAGGTTGTTTCATTTTCACAAGCCAACGTGTTCGTCGACATAAGGCTCCTCGCTACCACCTCCCTCACTTTTTTTTAACATTTTTCAAAATATTTCAAAATCTAACAGCATTATCAAAATTTTAAGAAGATAGCTCTCTAGTTCTTACAAATTACTATGAAATACAATGGACAGCGATCTCGAGATCTTGTCCATTCGTTGTCAAAGATTATGACGTCATTATTTAATTAACAACGTATATTTTATATAGCATGAACAGAACTGTACGTTTTCATAATGGCAAAAGGTAGTAGTTGGGGGCCTTCAAAATTGAAAGCATTCAAACAGTTTAAAATTGATCATTTAAACGTATATAGCAAAATTTTCTATTCTAGTTTTAATTCTTCGATTTTGTCTCATGGTTTGGAGGCCAGTAATGTTTCAAGGACACCCTCCTTTTTCCATTAGGCCTTTAGAACTTGTACATAACGTTAGCCTTCTCTATGCTATGGGAATAATCATATTGTGGTGGATGTATTTTCGTTTATAATTTGAGTGGGTAATTTTACCAGTCAGGTAAGCACTTACACTGCAAGTTGGAAACGCATTACAAACTCTTTTTTTTTTTTTTTTAAATTCACAAAAAATTTTTTACTCCGTTCTTCTACAGCATTTTTTTTTTTTTGAGGGGGGGGGGATGCACCAATGATCTAGCGTGTTGCAGTCATACTAGTTGGGTCATTAATAATCTCTGCACAGAGAATGGGCAGGTATCCTGCTAGAGGTTTTGTGTTAGCTGTCGACAGAGAAAGGATGCAGTAATGAATTCTTAATCAAACAGCCACCGCTCTTTCACGTTCTACCTGTAACGATTTACTAAATACCTGAGAATGAGTTTTAGTATTCACACACACACTCTATGAACCATTGTTCATCAGTAATACGTTTGAATTTTGAACCTATTTTACGACCTTTAGGCACCTTTGGTTCAGGCCTGGACAGGGAAGGGGAAATTATCTTGAAAGGTAGTTAACCAGGACCTAGCTTGTAGGTACCATCACGGAATTCGCCTAGTGTGACTGAGGAAACGTTAGTCAGGATGTTCATCTGCTGGGATCGAACTCAGGTCTGCCCAAATGCTAATCTAACGCTCAGTGAATTGATTCAGTGTTTTAGTTAGCTGTCCTAGCGGCCATGTCGGTTTCTGGAACTGACAGTGTTACCTTCTTTTTTTTGTCACGCTATACGCTATGTCACAATTTTTTTAAGGCTATCTTCTGTTTACGATTCCTTACATACGAAGCGCTTAAATTGTATCCGTATCTAACAGTGAAGAGAAAAACTACCTCATTCTAGCAATATGCGGTAGTTTGAAATTATGAATCAAAACATTTCACATGAATCGAAATTCGGTTCTGTTTTTGAGTTTCAGGTGACCCAAATTCGAACCCAACCTTGACTATTAAAAATAGTATATATAAATAAATATTTCACTGTAAACAATAAACAAGGCTTTAAAGAAAAATTGCTTTTGGGGGTACTAATTTATATATTAGAGGTTAAAATATTACGTCATCACGTTGAAAGCGTTCTCAGTGTAATGTTAGGTTCAAATTACGTCAATTTATTAGATAGTTGATATTTCTTAGGAATGATAATTATCACATGTGGGAAACAGAATACAGTGTTGGAAAGTGTAAATAATACACGAGATGACAAGTTAAAATTAATCATTAATGTTCAACCTTATTCCCAATTTCCAACACTGCCTCTCACATATAATACAAAATACCCGATAAACTAATGTAGTGATATTAAAAAGAAATATATACCAGGTTGGCTCCGATGACATCATATTTGAACATGCAATATTTACTGAATTCGTATAAATCAACTCCGCAAAATGAAATTTTACTCTAACGTATTGTTATCATTTATCTTAAGTATTCTTTTCATTTATCATTGAAGTATATTTACTTTATCATCTCCCAACACGTCTAATCATATCCCAAAATTTATCCCATAATTTATAGTCACCTCCATGGACTTCGAACAGGCAATGGGTAGGTAAGTGGATTCGAACACCATGGCCGACTATCCTAACTGAGATTTTCTAGGGTTTCTCCTCAGTTTCACCAGGTAAATGCCGGGATGACACTTCCCCGTCCTCTATCTGCCTCATTCTGGCCTGAGTCAAAGATATCAAAATACCATGAATAAAATTCAATTATAACCATCCTGTATAGTTATCCACAAAGCGGAGTAAGATTAATCTACAATGGGGTTTCAATTTGTTTATAGTGTATGTCTCGGTACTTCTTGAACACACCTTTTCACTAATAGTGGACATATTTCTCGTGCGGAGCTGTTAGCTGCTAAAGCAAGATAAAGCAAACTTAAGAATAAAAAAAAAAAATGTGTTGTTTTCGATTGAAACGGACTTTAGTGTCAGGAAATTGGCAGCTCACAAAGTCGCTCTGAAGAAGAAGAAAGAAGTATTTGGAAGAAGAATTTAAAAAAAAAACTATTCTTTTTTTTTCTATTGTCTATCATTTAAGTAAGGAGGCGAGCAAGAAGAGGATGTGCAAAGCAAGGGATGAATGATAAATGCTACAGACTATTGATGAGAGAAAGAAAGAAAGAAATAGAGACATAAAATTGGAATAAAATAAGACGACTAAAAGGAAAAGTCGAAGGATTATTTGGACCATTCGTATACAAACTCTCAAACTTTACTAATCTATTGTGCAGAGGCGCTGTCCCTCCTAAACTACTCGGGAGAGAGAGAGGGAGAGAGAGAGAGAGAGAGAGAGAGATCGTAGAATAATTGAAATCATGCTAATTGCAAAGTTTGGAAGAACTTTTGCCATTAACTCAATGGGCTAGGTTCAATGAGAAAGGATTGAAGTTTTCGTCAAGAAAATAGACAAAGATATGAGCGTAAACAGGGACATCTTGAAATTGAGACTCTCCTCACACTTTCTAACCTTACGCCCATCCTTTTTATATATAGTTTTCTCTTCCCACGCCCCCAGTCTCTTTGCCTTTCCCCAAAGCACTTTCAATAATTGTACTTTTTAATATAACCAATTTTGAAAATTATTTCTTACATTTCTTCTCCCTTTCTTACGGATTCTTCTCGTTTTCTTGCGTCTTTCCTCTTCCCCCCATTTTTGGTATCAAATAATACTTAATGTGGAAAATCATGCAATTAATTTTTTTTTGCTCTCTTTATCCTCTTGAATTTCTTACTTGACTGTTTCTCTTCCCCAAGCCTTTCGCCCAATTTTCTTAAATGTAATTTTGGTTTAAATTAGTAATTCTTCCTAATGAGATTTTGCGGTTGAGTTTTCTGTTGAACTAATGTGGTGAGGAGAAAGTCAGAGATGAATGAATGTTAGTCTACTTCAACCCACTCCCTCGCGCACGCTTCCCCTTCCTACGTTTTTGCTCACGATGTAATAACGTTATTACAAATTACCTTTAGCAGCAGCTGAATGCTTGGAGCAAACATTACCAAAGAGAAGATGGAATAGTTGTTTTCTATAGTTCAGCAGTTCTATGAATCTTGGATGTTTTAAAAAAATAATTTATTTTCAAAATCTGGTATAATGGATCTCTTGTGTATAGGATCCAACTATAGTAATTCGGTAGATACATTTCCGGAGTATGTATCAATAATGAGAGGGAGCATGCTATTTTGAACCTTACTGACTGAGATTTTCCAGTGTTTTCATAAGATTAACCAAACAAATGAGATGGCGTCTAAACTATTTTCCTAACCACTAACTTTGTCCTCGTTGCTCTCAAAAGAGACAGCTGACCCTTTTTATCTAATGATTCTGAAATAGATGGGACCTTTCCACGCAGTACAAGAACGTCTCATAGACACCTGAGAGATGTTCTGTTTGGGACATGGGGACGTCCAAGGGATGTCCGTCCTAGTCCCGAAAACAGTATTCCCATGGGATGCACGCAGAAAATATTTTGGACAGCTATGGGGTATCAGCGACACATTTATAGGGTATTATATATTCCGTATATATTCAATAGATATCCAAAGAAATGCATTCTTGCTCATGGCCACATGGGACTTCTGTGGAACCTTCCATGGGCTTTGGAATAGTACAGCAGGATATCCAAGGAATGTTTCTCGGATATCCTTTCCAACAATGTGCAACTTACTTCTACACCTTATCATTACGATATTTATGTACTATATGTACTTTAGAATATTGTCACTTGGATTAGGGATTGAACTGATTCGATTCAAACCTGGAATGCCTGTACTAGTCTCTACTTGGAAACACGATAATTTCGTTTTAAATCGTGCTGGTTGGCAAGGAATTGCGAGGAAGAAATTAAAAGCATCCTCAAAACTTCGGGCTCCCCTACGTTTTGCCTTAAGCTTATTTTGTTTATGTATACTAGGACCTATAGTGTACTTTTAGTATCTTAAATTTTCTGGTATTTAAGATTTTAAGTGACAATTATATGTTTTAATACTTTTCTTCTCGAACGACTACTATTACAACTACTACTACTGCTGCTAATAATAATAATAATAATAATAATAGCATAGACTTCCATCAAAGCGTTTTGCATGAAATTACATACTGTTCACTTCAAAAAAGAATGTAAATTAATAAATGTATAAAGGACTGAATAACTATCATTCTTAAGTACAAAAGCGAGACACAAAATTAGTATAATTTGTACAGTTTAATATTGTGCAAATAACAGTATTTTTTCTCAGTTAGAAAAATGAGTTCATTTGTTCTTCTGCTTTAATTATTTTTTCTTAAAATAAAGTAGACCTTTGTAATTAAATACATAGAAGTCTTTTTTCCCGATTTTTGCGGGTAAAGAAGCGAAGCTGTTAGTATATAGCACGATCCAGCAAGATATAATGAGTTCCTCTTATTTTGACCAGGGAACAGATTTTACCGGACCGTAGTGTCACCTACCGTCAGTTTTGTGAACTCGCTCAGCAGCAATGGGAGGGAAATCTGCGAATACGCAAGATCACACAGAAAATAATTTTCTTTAGTTTTAAAATTCTGAACAAAATTTTGACTATAGCTGCTCATTGTGAGTTTGGGAAAAAGTGACACTTCCAAATAGTTTTAAAAAATAGGATGTACACTCAGATTCATAGAAAAAATGCCGATGTGTACATTTTTCGAAAAGTCCAATAAATTGCACAGACTGGCAACACTGAACATATACCTGGGGAAGAAAAGCGCATTTTAAATCTATAAAAGGAATTTTGGTTCGTTATTACGGTTATTGTGCAAATTGGAAAATAAATCCATTGACTACCGTATTTTCTATTAATCTAATTCTATTCTATTTTACTTTTGATCAGACCTCAAAACCGTTTAGACCTAACTACAATAACAGCACAGGATATCGGGCCAATATCAGACCAATACTAAGCCAACCTTAATCGACGGCTCGATATCCTGTGCTGTTATAGTCAATGTTTCTTCCAGATTAAATTCGGAGGGCTCGTGGGGGGGAGGGCTGACTAAAATTATAAATAATGCATATTGACTCCAATGTACTAAAATACAAAATAACAACAATGTTACTCAACAATAGGTCGTAATTCCTTAGTTGACCTCAAAATAACATGAACAATATTTAGAGAATCTGCTATTGCATACGTATTTCAGTCCATGTATAAGTTATACAAGTGTTGAGACGTTCTTTCGGAGGAATGGTTGAAAACCTCCCGAAAACATCCCTGAAAGAAACAGTGGCTATGGTAGTTATCGCTAAGAGCGCATTATAACTGACACAGATAAGAAATTATGAACAAATCTGTGAACGGCATAAGGTCACTAAAAAATCTGGGTTTTAGGGTTCAAAAAGTAATATTTCCAGTTGAAATATAGAATTATAGATTCCAATAATCTCTTTATCTTCTCAAGGTTTGTACTGTTTTAACCTGACCGGTATTCTCCAAGAGCCTATTGGGAAAGAGAAACGGTCAGCAAGGGGGGGAAATGCCAACATGAAATGTATTTAAATAAAAAACAGAAACACCTAATGGTTATGCAACCAGTCCGACGGCAGTGTCTGAAGGGTTTCGGGAAACAAGTAAGTTTGCATTCATCCTGGTGTTGACTGATAGTAGTCCAGTGAAATTAGGCATAATACTGAACAATCAAAACAACAAAATGAAACCTTTTGCAATACGTAGTACTGCTTCTCCTGTATTACCCACAAAATGTCCCAAAGAATCCCTCGTCGCGTTTAGGGGTTATGACGTCATCAATATGGCGTCCACGCGCAAATACCGATATTTACTTAAACGATAATATCTTCTCTCAGAATTAAGATACAAACTTCGTTCTTGCTTCAAATTGAAGATAATAAATGTGATATTCAATTGAGTGTGATTCAAGATGATATGTTGTCGCTATATTTAAATATAGCGGATGTTATTAAAAAAAAGTAGTTTTGTTCTGTTCACTATATTATTTTAATAGCAAATAAATATGAAACTGTCACAGATACCGAAAAACACCCTCAAATAAACGTGATAACACGATATCTAAGCTTTCGAACGAGACCAACGTCATGGTGATATCTTAAATATTGAGCGAGCACGTTGGTTTTATGTGATACAGGGTGTTATACTTTAGGACCTTTAAGTAATCAAAACTTTCGTAAGCACCATGCTGAAAATTTTTGATAAGCATAACTCCTCAGTTCATCAGGGTAGAAACTTCTTGTCTTAACGTTAAATTAAAGTAAATTAATTGCAAAATTATACCAGATAATCCCGTGTCGAGATTAGGGGTTATGACGTCATCAATATGGTGGCCGCCAGAATTGGTAATGGAATCTTTGAACGCGTATGACATCTCATAGAACTGAGATGGAAGCGTCATTTTTGTATAAAATTCAAGGAAATGAATTAGAAACTGACTATCCGTTGACTCTTTGAGGTATATTTAAGGAAAACTGATAAAAATAGTTTCTTGATTTAAGTTTTGAAGTTTATGTAAAATAAACTCGGTAATTGTAACATACTATCACAATGAGCAACATTGAATTTATAGATCATTTTAGAAGCTTCAACATAGTGTCAATATTGATTCTCCATCTTTAAATCTAAGCTAGTTATGTGTTTGCATGTAATATTAGTGCATTTGTGTGCTAGCTCTATAGCAAAAATTCTTGTTACGTGAAACGTTTATTCAATACGGTGGGACGCCATCTTCATCATCAGTATCATCAATAACGTGACAGCTATTCTTCTGTTCGAGTTCACATTCTTTTTATATTTCACGGTGTTTGGGCGAGGTCTGAAGCCCCCGAGCTTTACAATCAGATTCTCTAATTTGAGGATGTATGCCCTACACCTGTTTTCTTATTGACGATTTGTATAGTGGGTCAACCTCCACTGTATATACAGTAGAGTCTCAATTATCCGGCCTAATGTGGCTTAAGGGCAGGCCGGATAACAGAAAAGCCGGATAGGCCGGAGTTCATAAATACTCACTTCCTGCCTCACCCATACCATTAAAAACACTAGTTTTATACCAAAATCAGCTTTTATTCATTTTTTCTTACCTCTTGGTACAACCCAGTACTTTATAAACATTTCTTATGTACTCGATTATGCATTTTAATAATCTATTACAGAAAAAGCAAGTGGAATATTGTAAATATTTACAGTATTGTACACATTTTAAGATAAATTTTATAATCTCTGACTCAACAAAAAAATCAAATACATATTCTTTCAAAACTAGGCCGGAAACCGGATAGTCGCAAGTCGGTTAGTCGAGAGTCTACTGTAATATATATATATATATATATATATATACTGGATAACTGTGTGATTGTTAGTTTACAATGCTGTTTCTCGCCGAGATTATGGCGTCTCGGTTTAGTCCTGTTGGTTGCTTGTAGCTTCAACATCAGCAAAACTTTCTTAGTGACCTCCGAACCAAAGCAAGCCTTGCAGTCTCCAAGGTCTTGCAATCTTCAGCTCTTCTTCCAACTTCAGTGCAAACTGTCTGTAGTAGTTGATCTTTCCGTTGACACTTAATTCTGCTCTCCGCTGAATAACTGTGATGTGATTTTCGAAATTGGCTGATGCTGTGGTAAAATCAGCCAAATTCAAGTCAAGTTTCTGGAGTTATGAAAGGTCTGCTACCTGGCATCCCTTTTCTGATTTCTGACTCGTAGTGCTGGGTAAGGTGCTGCTTGTGTAGAAGCTTGCGCAGTGTTCTAAACCATTCTTACTTGGTCACCTCTCAAGTAATAGTTTGGCCTAGAGGGACCATCCTTGCCTTTGCTGGCATACAGACGGCTTCTCGATAGGGAAACCTAGCTATTTTGCTTATCTCTTCACTGTTTCCATGTTGTTCAACCCAGATGTATTGTATGTCGTTCAAGGTGTCGTTTAGCTTTGGCAGGTCCATGGAAATTTCTGCTTTAGTGAATTTCATATATGGCTTCTCCGCTGTGGCCAGTTTATGCTTTAAGTGTCTCCATGTTGTACTAAAGCGTGCAAGATTTACAAGATCGCTTTACAAGTAAGGTTATGTTTTGTATCTAGAAGTGCATGTACATAAAACTACTCTTTGTTGAAGTACTAATAGTATAATAATTTCAACACTTTCGAAATTATTTAAGGGAAACTGCAACATTCAGCTCGGTGCCCCAGCGTACTATTGTCTATATTGCTGATCGAAACGAATCAAGAAGTATAATTTAGAAGTCGATTTTATAGCAAACGCATCTCATCCCTTTTGGTAACTTTACCCTAATGATATATGCTTATCGATACAATTATTTATATGTGTACGTACTTACTTGATAACAACAATTCAGTTGATATTTATAGGTAAATCCCTTTTCCATACTCACTAGTAATATTTGAAAAACGTATTGAGACCTGTAACAATAAAATTAACAACCTATAACAATTCAATCATATGGACGCTTCTTTTGACTATGAGCCAGATAAATTCTTCACAGACAGCGTCATCCCACAACTGAAGAGCACCTATCAGTACAAGTAAAAATTACATAATTAGCTCAGATTTAAATCTAGAGAAAAGATACTAATACTATTTTAAAGCTCTTAATGTGATCGGTAACTTTTACGTTACATATTGTGATAGTATGTTACATTTACTATGGTAATTTTACATAAACTTAAAAACTTAAATCAAGAAACTATTTTCTATCAGATTTTCATAATACATTTTAAAGAGAGGGCCAGCAATGAATAACATTCTTCATTGTAGTCATTTTCAAATTAAGTCCCTTGAATTTTATTCAAAAATGACGCTTCCATCTCAATTCTGTGAGATGTCACACGCGTTTAAAAATTCATTACAAATTCAGACGGCCGCAATATTGATGATTTCATAACCTCTAAACCTGACGCGGGATTCTTTGGGACTTTTTTTGAGTAATGCAGAATAAATAGTACTGCATATTGCAAGAGATTTCGTTTTGTTCTTTTGAATGTCTAGGTAGACGGATATATTTTATCGAAAATGTTCATGCATGTGCTTAGTTTTGAGTACTTAAAGGTCCTAAAGTACAACACACTCTGTATCACATAAAAGCGACTAGTTCGCTCAATATTTAAGATGGTTTGTCTCGTTCGAAAGATTAGGTGACGCACTATCACGTTTATTTCAGGGTGTTGTTCGGTATATGTGAGTGTTTCATGGTTAGTTGCTATTAACATTATATAATAAAAGGACCAAAACTACTTTTTTTTTGGAATAATAGCCGCCATATTTAAATATGGCGACAGCATATAAACACCATACTAACTTGAGTCACCGTAACCAATTGGACGCAAGAACGAAGTTTGTATCTTAATTCTGAGAGAAGATATTATCGTTTAAGTAAAAGTCATTGTTTGCGCGTGGACGCCATATTGATGACGTTATAACTCCTAAACGTGACGCGGGATTTTTTAGAACTTTTTTGTTAGTACGAGGGAGAGGCAAGGGCGCCGATCCCGGGGGGGGGGGGCTTTGGGAGCCCTGGCCCCCCAAAGTTGAAGTGGGGCCCCCTAATGGAGGGGCCCAAATGATAAGGTGAGATCTGTTCTCCTATTTCTACAGTAAATAGTCATTCGTTTTCCCCTTCTACTAAGCTTATCTTCCTTTGGAAAATCTATTTCATTGATAAATTCCTCCCTGAAACTTGTGTGCTACAGTACTTATATAAATTACATAACGTATAATACCTCATCGACTGGCTAAATGAGTTAATTCGTGCATTGCTTGTGTTGTTTCTGGAGTTTCGAGCATAACATCGATAAAGACCATTTAGTAAAAAGAGAAAAGAAAAAATGAAAACGTATTTTCTGTCGTTTATCCCTCGGAACGCCAAGATCGGGTCAAAAATGACTCAAACAGTAAAAATATTATTTTTGTCCATTAGTCATTAAATGGAAGAGTGAAATTATGTGTACTCCGCATACTGTCAGAAATGTAATCGCTTTATTTGCAAGAATCAGAATACAACAGATGCGGTGTGCTTTACATGTGAGGGTGAGAGAGGAAGGTAGTTTGATTCTGATAGTTTTATATGTCGTACTTTATATGTGTAAATT
>JAGDQP010053863.1:0-13461 GCA_022664845.1 Lepisma saccharinum
GGGTAAAATACTGTGGGAAAATATGAACTTATATTTAATGTACTAATGGTTTGTTGTTCACTTAAAAATATACCGGAGATAAATGTTAGCAAGTATTTTAACATATCCAGTACTGCAGAGTACCGTTAATATATTTCTGTACCTGAAGTTCCAAAAATTGAGAAGGGCTCCGTGGTTACGATTTTTAAAACGATCCGCATAATATTTCACTCGATCGACCCAGTAGTGCTTCTTCAGGGTTTGAGGTATGTTTAAAAAATAAATTTTCTGGATTCTGACATGTGGTGTTTGTAGTCGGGTAGCGAAATGAACCTGAATCTAGTAATATGGTGGTTTTGTTGTACCTTGTAGTACACAAGATCCATAGGAAATGACCGACTGGAAACTTCCAAGGAAAAAACAGTGTTGCTAAAGTAAACCACCATGATGTGTATTTTTAAAATGAACGATAAACATGTTCTACGTGTGATGTGTTCGTCGGTTTAGTGTTGTTACATTGTGTAACTTTTGTATACTTTGAAATCTTCCCATTGTCTATGAATCCACTTCGTTATCATTTTGCTGGACATGTTATTGCTTTATTTTTATTAGTTCTGTTGGTTGTTCCATGGGTCGCACCTAATACAGTAGAGTTCCGCTAATCCGAAAATCCAGATAAACCGAACACAGCCCAGGGAAAATACGCCAAACATTAACTGAAGAGGGGGGAAAAAGAAAATAGTTTTTTGATGTAAAAACGTGTATTTTACAAGAAAATGAACTCAAAGTACAGATGTACAGGGTACAATTTTAATTACATACTGTAATCAAAGTGCGGTCCTGTTTATTATAAAAAGCTCAAGGACATAGGCGTACTAACAAAGTGTAAGTTACAATCTATATATTAAAATTAAATTTAAAAGCAAGTGGTAAAAAGTAAGTGTATTCACTTACGAAGTACAAAGTCAGATCACAGTTTAAAAGGCGCTAGAAGGCTAAAGACGCTAAATAACTTTCCGGCTTAATGAACGTCCGCATATTTTGAACTTTCGCTAATCCGAACAGGGCACAGCCCCAATTAGTTCGGATTAGAGGGACTCTAAATTTAATTACTTTCAGCGTTTTCCATTTTCGTTTCAGTGCGACTTAAGTTAAATTGAATGACTGAGATTAAGATGGAAAAAGTTCCACCTGAGCTTAGTTTTTTGGAAAACTAAAAAGAGAACTGTTTTGCGATTAAAGTAATAGTCAAAACTAAACACCTATAATTACAAAGTTATGCCTAAAGACTCAAAGAACATTGCGTAGTTGTAGGATTTTGGTTTTAACCACTAGTTTAACCGCAAAACAGTTTTTTTTGTAGTTTGTAGCAAATCACCATAATGAAACTGTCAATTGAGAACTCTATAGAATTTGTGCACAAAAATTAACCGTTGTATTAAGTTATTCTAATTTGTGCTTACCGGCGTTGATGAATAGTCTTCAAGTGATGAAATTTTCTCATTGCTAACGTTTCGAGGGCTAATACTGCCAATTACGAATTACATGTCTGGCTCCACTGTTTCACCTTTATAGAAGTCCAGGATTCTTTACGTACCAGTGCTTTCCCTTTCTTTCCCTTGTATGTGTGTGTGTGTGTGTGTGTGTTTTTTATTTCATTTCCTTCTATACTTCGTACAACAAGGCATTTTTATCTCTGATCATGAGAGCAGTATTAGCTCTTGAAACGTTACAAGTGAGAGAAAATTTCATCATTTGAAGACTACCCATCAACGCTGCTAAGTACTAATTAGCATTCGTTCAGTATTCAATTTTCTTTAAATCTACTAAATTATATTTATAACGTCGTTCTGTGGAAGTCTGATGGGTTCTAATTTCGAACCCAGCAACAGCATCTCACGTTACTGTAAGAAGTTGTTACCTTCACAGAAAACGTTGTATTTGTGCCTAAAAAGGACCACCGTATTCAGCTAGAGAGAGCGCTGCCGACAAAAATAAGATGCAAACAAGAGAGAGAGAGAGAGAGTTGGTATACAAAACGTACTCCATTCAGATTCCGAAGGGTCTAACGTGAGAAGCAAAAGCATAAGATGTAAACTCACAATGCCGTAAGTTTCAGTGTGAGAGGATGTATAGAATAATGAATATCTTTTGCGTGGTACGTTGTGACTTTTTAGGTGAGAATTTTCATTGTCTTTCTTAATTTCAGTCAGGAACAACCCACAAGATGATATCGGTCAGATGGGTGACACATCCGATGAGGAAGAAGAAAAGGAAAATGATTCCGAAGACAAGGAGGTAAGACCAAAGTCTTACTAGTAGTTCTAATATTTTGGATATGGCCAATCCCAGGTTCCCTAGCTGGTCCCAATAATTTTTCGTCTTCTACTTATATACAGAAGTCATGAATTTGGCTTCTGTGAATTCTGTAGACACCCTGGTATTCATGTTTTGTGATTGACCATTTACGCAACTGTGGCCTGTGTTATCTACCCCTGGGTTACGGTCAACCTGTGACTGCTTAAGGTTATGCCACTGTTACTCGTTTCGCGCTAAACGCTTGACACTGTTGTACATAAACATTCGACGAGGCAGCTGTGGCAGAAACCACCCACCCTCTGGTTATGGTAAAATTCAGTCTTTATACACTGAAGTGCCAAAAGTCATGGGATACGTATCTAATATCGTGTGGAACTCCCTCGACCACGACGAAGTGCAGCAAATCGACGTGGCAGGAACGCAACAAGTCGCTGGTGGTCCGCTGGAGGGATGTTCGGCCTTGCAGTCTCGATTTCCGTCCACAATTCGGTGGTAGTTGCAGATGGACGATCCTGGGCACGAATAGCCCGTTCGATGATATCCCACATGTACTCGACAGGGTTCATATCCGGGGTTCTAGAGGGCCAAATCATGTGTTGGAAGTTGCCAAAATGATCCTCAAACCAGTCCGCATCATTGCGGCCCGGTGACATGGCATATCCTGGAAAATCCTATTGGCAGGGTACACGAAGTCCATAAAGGGCTGGAGATAGTCACCAAGCAGCTGAACATGTCCGGTTCAAGCAGACCAGAGAACCCAAACCATGCCGGGTAAACGCTAAACACGCCCCACCAGTTGGCACAGTGCCTTGTTGACAACTTACGTCTACGTCTTCATGGGGTCTGCAGCACACCCGAACCCTACCATTTGCGCGTACCAATTGGAAACTTGACTCATCTGACCACGCTACACGTTGCCAGTCCTATAAAACCCAATCCACGTGTTTCCGAGTCCATGTGAGTTTCTGCCGTCGATGGGCAGCGATTAGTATCGGCACACATGTCGGTCCTCGGCTCTACCCCATAGATACCAAATTGCGTTGCTCTGACCTCTGATACACATTCCTGGGACGTCCTGCATTTATTCTTGCTGTCGGATCACGCACTGTTGCTTTTCAGCCCAGACGTTTTCCTTCGCGGTCATTCAGCAGCCGTGGGCGGCCACCGTTGTCCCTGATGCCTTCTATGCGGTACTCACGGTTCCCCCTTTGCCACTGTGGAGCGAGTAAAGTTCAATGTCCGGACGACTTCCGAAATCGCATGGCCCATTCTTCTAGCAAAAACTGTCATCCGCGCTCAAACGCCGATAATTTACGTTGGGTTGCCATCACTACGGCACACGACGCTTCACTGCGCAGCGGAAGACTAACGGACCACTCTGCAACTGCTTCGCGCCGTTCGACCGTTTTGTCGCTATTTTACCGCGCTGTCAACTAGTTCACTCCTTCTACCCCATGACTTCTGGCACTTCAGTGTAGTTATCCATTGCACACATCCGTTGCTTTGTATCAGACTAGCGGCAAACGAAGTTAATGTGCAGGTGTAATGAGTGTGGTAGGAAGACCAAACGAAGTACCTTGGATGTTCGTAGCGCATTGCTATTGAGTTTATTTAGATTCAGTGGTTTCTCTTACTTATGTGCTTGAGATACTGTGAGTTCAGTTCAGTTACCTTTACAACCTTTTTGTTTTCAGATGGTAAATGGAGACGAAGAGGCGGACAAGAATGATAGTTTGTCAGATTCCAGGCAGTCCCTCTCGAGTAGCCAAGAGCAACAACCTCCGAAGAAAAAAGGAAGACCGAGAAAAGCAGCGGCAACGGTTCGTATATTATATAAATGGTAAAATAGATAGAAAAAGGGGGGTCTTTACGTGTACAGGACAATGAAATAAATATACAAACAACACACGCTTTTTTCTAATGACAAGCTTTCGCCGATAAGCCATGATCACAGAAAAAACGTTAAGATAGGACATGCAGCGACCGCGGAATGAAGAAAAACCTAGCTTTCAGACAAGGCTGATTATACTTTTATGACACAAAAAGGGACTAAACCCTAACATTTTCTGAAGTATACCACTTCCTTCTTCACACTGCACTATACAACTCTTACGCTTTAGTTTGTTTATGTGTTATAAAAGTAACTGTCAGAAAGCTGGTTTTCGTCTTCTTTATTCAAGATGGATACAAGGCCGTATTGTTGTAGTATACATTTGTTAATTTGGCTTATTTACAACCTTCTTGTCTTAAAGTTATACTAAAGATTATACACACCTTTAGTTTTTATTAATCGTTATACTGGCTTTTTACACCAGTAATCTGTTTCTGAAGACTTTTTACACCTTCAGCTTTTAAATGTTTTTATTATTTTATCCAGTTGGCATCTAAGTTTAGACGTGAGAAAGATAAGGGACTTCCCCGTATCGGGTAGGGCGTAAGCCGTAGTGCTGTTAGTTAATTAAATTCATTTTATCTTATCTCATGCGGAAGCTACCAGAGTAGCTGTGAATCGGGCAGTGTTGCTAGGCCTGATGGAGAAGTTTGTCAGATCACCACAAATATGTTCGAGCGTGTTTCGGATCCACGATAATGTAATTCCCGTCCTTAAAAGCTGCATACTTATTTCGAACTAGAGATCAAATCAAACAAAGAATTACCCTGCGTCCTGGCAATACTGAGGCAGTAAGTCATAGATACTGGTAACAACCTTATCTGTTCACTCCACACCCTCGGCGAGAAGGTGCGCGCGGGGGAGGGGGTATTAAAAATTCTGAACTAATTTTCTTCATCTCTGGGATAGGAAATCGTAAATTGGAGCGGGTATCCACCCATCCGTAAAGGTGGGAGAGTTACTTAATTAGCTGAAGCAAACACTGCACGGTGACGGTAGATAAGAATGAAAAATAACTGGGAGAAAAATATTATTTAAAAAAAATAAAGCTATCCCTGTGCGATAGGCACGCGCCGTGAACGGCGCATGGGGAAGGTAGCGCTCCACATTTTCTTGACCTACGGTACGAAGTGAGGTGGTGTGGTCAGTCCCACTCTTGACCGCCTTTACCTTTCCAAGGTGCCCAGGAGTACCAAGGACACTGGTACTCAATTTGATAGGAGGCTGAATGGACCTCAGAGCGCCAGACATGGGAACACTGTGAAAAAAGTCTCCAGTGTCCTGGCCGGGATTTGAACCCGGGCCGCCCGATTCGTAGTCATACGCGCTACCGCCTGAGCTACGGCGACTCCATTACTTAAAAAAATGCTTACAAAAATAGTAACGGAAAGTGAGAATGTAGTAAAAGCTATACTGGTTTTTAATTATGGCAAGATTTCAGTGATTGTATACCCACACACTTGATTTTTCGATATTGAAAACGTTACATCCATTTTCTTATGTAGTAACTGAAGTTTTCAGCGTTTTATTTTTATTAGTCTCCGTTTAGTACCCTGGAATTACAAGACTCTGATTTTAGTTCAAGGTGCTGGCTAATTCGATGCTTTGTTTTATTTCGATTGATGGGGAAACAATGGAATGGTCAGCGCGCGGATCCGAACCGGAGATTTCCCTATTAGGATAAGAGCACGCTTCTTCTGAAGTATATTGTAGCTTAGCCTATAATATATATTTAAGAACACAGTGTACCCCGGTTATAGCGATACCTTGCCTATAGTGTCAAGTATTCTGTGGTATTAACATTTTCCTCAAGTCCCTTTGATGTCGTTATAACCGAGTTCTATTGTATGTATGGTTTGGTATATTTAGTTATTTATTTACATTGTTAAGTATCTAAATACAGCTTAAGTCATTGTACATTTAACAAAATAACAATGCGCAACAAACGAAACAAAATAACAATAAACAACAAAGAAAATAAATCACGAAGAACGGTAGTTCTTCGAGTGACGCTGACAAATGGTTGGATAGTAGTATCACACAGCTGTTGTCATTCCAGATGACAGCGAAAATTTCGTTCTGCGAATCAAATCTGTAGTCGTATGTTCCTCGTTCTGTTCTCCTCTTCTCCTTGTCTGTTGGAATAGGACATTTGTTCATTCTGTTGCATCGAACAATTCTTGTTGCTCTGATATCGATATCTTTCAAATGTTCCGTCAGGAAGGATTGTGTGAAAAGGTTTTCAAATTAAAGTTTGTGAGAGCGTTTGGTGTGTCTAAAATGGAAATCATTTTCAGGACAACAGATGACCCAAGTCTAATAACATTTTCGCCAGCTTTGATGTCTTTTGACTTCTTTTTATACACCTGCATCTGGTAACAATAACCTGTTTCTGAGCAGCTGATCGCCCATTGTTTGAAACCAAACCTTACAGGCTTACCACGAAGTCATTTGAATGTTGCAAGAAATGGACGCATTTCTGTCTAGCATGCATCACAGACTGATGGACAATATTTGAATTAACTGTGTCATCAAACAGCTTCTCAAAACTCTCTACTGGACTTTTTTCTTTGAGTTCACTAATGAGGTGATTTCTTCTTGTCTCTCCAGCTTCAGAATTTGAGTAAACTTTCGAGTAACTTGTTTCTTCCAGTTAGAATTCAAAATTGACTTCTCTTAACAGGTGGTGTAGCTAAATCCTCTTTAACTGTACTTGTTGATGCCAAAGGTAGCTTCACTAAATCACATTCATCCTTCCCTGCTGCTCGATGAACTTCAGCAAGTCCGAGATCATCTGCAGGTTCTTTATCAGCAATAATGTCATCGATGTCCTATGTTTCTGGACGGTATCAGACGTGAGCACCAAATGGGGATCGAGTTATTTGGGCCCGTTGTATGTACCCAAATGATATTCACTTGCAAAAAGTTATATTAAACTATTCAGTCTGCATCATGTTACAAGGTGAACACACTGACAAAAAATATCGTTGGTACATTCACAACCGTCTTCGCAATACACGTTTCACTTTTGGAATGATAAAGCTCGCCTCAGCCGAACGAAGTAGCATGTTTGCTCAATACGCAGCATGCACGTGATTTCTTTAGATTCTTTTCCATGGGCGACATCTAGTTGGAACATGTGAATATCATGTTTTTCTGTCACTGATAGATAGCGTTAGTAGGCAGGTGCAAGTACGTGATGGTATTCGGGTGTGTCTTAACGAGTCAAAAGTCGGACTGTTCTAAATTGGATAGTTATGTAGCAAGGTTTATGACATTTGTCAAATTGATTGGGATGGGTTGTATGAAGCAGGTTCTTATCATGAGGCTGCATAGCCAGTGTTTCTTTCAGAGGTTTGACTGTGAGGGGTATTACCCCCCAGACCGAGTCAATTACCCTCCCAATTAAAAACCAAATATTGTAACAAGTACTCATTCAATATTCTACTAGTTACAACATGTGTAGTGAAACGAACAAGAAACCTTGAAAATTTACAATTGCAAAATTTTAGCCTGTTACTTGCTGATATCCAGAACTTCCCTTTTCATACCTATTCATGATTTATTTTCTGAAACTGCAACATTTTTACATAGGTGGCTTTTTTTTTATTATTATTATTATTATTATTATAACAGAAGCCTCAGTCTGCGAGATCATAAATTCATAAGTCAGCGTAATGATATTTCTAAAGCGAGACTTTTGGCTTCAAATATGCATTGTACTTTTGTATATATGTGTGCATGAGAAAGAGAGATAGCATAATAGGCTAGTAAATAAATGAACGGATGTGGTGGTTGCATGAATGTGGGACGTAATGCATGATTTTTATATATAGCAGTTATTCAAACGTGTCAGCAATTTAGTGTCAACATAATCCGCATACTTCTCTCATTCCTTTCTGAGTCCTCCTACCTCGTCCTTTTTTTTCTGGTTAGGCTACGAGGCCTTCAGTTGCGACCCACCGTGGTGTATAGCTCCCACTGGTGGTTTACGCCCTTTATCCTCTTTTACACCATCTAAAAATTTAAAGTACCTCCAGGTTTTCCTGAAAGAAACACTGCGCGTAGCTAGTATGCGTTTGTAGTTTTACGGTGTTCTATTCAGTTCTTTTTCCTTTAAGAAAAATAAAACAATCTAGTATTTATGGAAATCTGTAAAATCAAGTAGTTAGTGTTTGAATTTCTAATTTTGCATAGTAAAATTGAAACCGGTGTGTTGGACGTCATTTTCTACGTGATATCAAATGAAATATTGTTTAGCATTAAGATAACTAAGTGGTAAGAGATTTTACTCAACATTTTGTATTAAAAAAGTGTTTTGAGCGATGTTTGTAAGAGATACGTTCTTTTTCATATGTGTTAGGCTTAACGCCCTTAAACAGGACTGAAGCCTGATAAGGTTTTCGAAAACTATGCAGGTAAATATATGTCTTCTCCTTTTAACGAGATTTGCACTACTCCCAGAACAAAAATTACTTCAATCTTCGGAGGGTCATAACGATCCTGACAGGGTTTTTTTTTTCCTTCACTTTTACCAGGCAAATCCCGGGATGGCACCTACTAAATAGCCCCTAGTACATCTTCTAACATTGTCTTCCAAGACTGTGATGCCTAGAGGCCATAAAATAAAATAAGCAAATTTCAGTGTAACCAGGTTGAAATTTCTTAACTCAGTGTAATTCGGAATGTGACTGTGGTACGGCAAAATCATTAGAAAACACCTTTTTTTCTGCGCGTGATTTCGCTTGCATTAGTTTCAATTTCGTAGTCATGCTCCCGGTGTTAAAATAACACTTCATAGTTTAAGAAGCTTAAATAATAAAAATAATACATAATTTCATCACATAAGACTTGTGAATTTGAATTTTATTTATGGCCTTTAGGCATCTAAGGCTTAGGCCGGAATAGGGGAGGGGGAAGGTGTCGGCCAGAGCCTATGTTGAAGGTGCCATCCCGATATTTGCCTGGCGTGACTGAGGAGAAACCTGAGTCAGGATGGTCGGCCACTGGGATCGAACCCACGACCTCCCGAATGCTACGCCAATGCTCTAGCACTGAACTACCGCGGCTCGGCATGTAAAGGTAACGTTTTATCTTTACCTTGCTGGTAAATTCTTCTCTGATAGTCGAGAGTTGTGGTATACTCTGAAAGTTGAGAAATTGTTGAAGATGTATGCTAATAACTCTTTTACGTTTTACAGCCAGTATCAGAGGGACGGAAGAGATGAAGCTAGAACAGGCACAACACATGTATAAATAATAGCCAAGAGAGAGAAAATAGTTGTTGCACTGTAGCTCCCAGAATTTTCTTCTAGTATGTGGAGACGAAGAGAGAAAGACTTGATGGAACATTTAGATTGTAAGTTTTGTCATTCATGTAGTTGTGTAAGAGGTTAAAAAAAAATATATTTGTACATTGTTGTGACATTTTAATCGTTAGTTTTAAACTGAGAACGAGTAGTGTATTTTTTTTTCTTTTCTCTTTTATGTTTTGTACCCATTCTTCTGTTATGAAAAAAATATATATATTTGTTTCGTTAAGGTAAAAGACCATTACCTGGTCTTAATTATTACCGGTTGAAACTGGAAATTGAAGCTAAGTGCCATTTTTGTTGAGTTAATTCAGTAGTATATTGCAACGCACTATATTTCACTTTACTCATTATATTGTTTGGGTAGAGGTCACTTTTTTGTGGGTGTATGTACATATCTATTGTTAACTGTTAAGAACAGAGGAGTACTGTGACATGTATATACTGGAAGACTTGGTAACTGTTAAAAGAGCGTGTCAATATTTTGGTTAAGACGAGGTGGTGTAGTGAGAGACGAAGTTAAAATCAGCGTAACAAGATTAGAATGTATTTGTGAATCATACATACTCTGTGTTCAAATGAAAGTGTGTGTATGTGTGTTTTATCCGATATTATTCAACATTAAAGCTTAGTGATTATTTTTTTTTCCTTTAATGTTGCTACCTGTTTAAAATTGTACTGTTTACTTGAAGCCTTTTGTTGGGATTACCATTGGAAACAAATTGAATGATACAAGAATTTTAGACTGTAAACCCGTAGTTTATAGTAGAAGAATGCCGAACACTTAACTTCGTTTTGGAAAACGAGAGAAAACCGTTCAGTTACGACGAAAATGACCATAACAGTAATTGTGTACTTAACTTTCTCTAACGCGTGTAAACTACCTTTTTAACTTGAAAAGATTGTGTCAGACTTCATTTCTTAGAATAAATAGTAAAGCTTGTGTAGCAGTACCTAGTGGAACATGGTTTGCCCTCTACCACGTACAGATTTGTGTCATTTCATACAGTCCGTGATATAATAAAGACAAAATTTCAGAGAAGTAAATGCGTAAAATATCACGCTAATGTAGACTGTCGTTCCATATACTGAAAATCGATGTATGGTAGCCAATGTTTAACTTTGGTTTACAACATTAGTGTTACTTTTGAAATGAATTGCATATGTGTAGATGTATGTATAGGACAGTTAACATTTTAAGGAAAGCCTATGTTGTTTTATTGAACAACGTTGCAGTATCATATTTATACATTTACTTAAAGGAAGCTCAGTGTGATAGGGGGAGAAAGTGCGTGGTACATCATCATCAAATAGGTTTTCTACTGGTATTTTATTGAGAAGAGAAAAAACCAAAATCGCTATTGCCTTCATAAACCTTTTAGGTATTTCCTGTACATTAGCTTTATAAGCAAATCAATAGTGTGTTATGTATAAGCATCACCAGGAATGTAAGGAACCTAAAAATTTGCATGAGTGTACGAGCATCCAGAAGACTATGTGCTTTTAGTTTTAAGTTTCTTACCGAATCTTGTGGGTAAGAATTTTTCATTTTGAAAGCTCGCTATTATTTGAACACGCTACTTTAAATTAACGAGTTACTTACCACTGCATTTTCTTATATCTGTCATGATTTTTTTTTTTTTCTCTCTCTCTCTCTCTAGAACTATACAATAATGCATTCATGTTATTATTATTATTATTCTAAAGTTACATTCTTTTACGTTTAATGGAGTATATCGGTCACTACACGTACATAATTCTTACAAGCATTACTAAGTTATTTTTTTTTAAACTAATGTTATGAAAAGTACTTACGAATGATAATACACACTATTATACGTGAAGGTAACATTGCAGTTATGGTAGTAGTTGAGCACCGTTTCTTTGCCTCTTTCTGAAATAACATCATGCTGATAAGAAATTCTGTTATGAATGCAAGCAACTTCCGAACTTTCTGTAAGTAAGTTGAAAAGAGAGATGCATTTAAAATTGAAGTTGCATTTGCTGGCTAGTGAACCATTTGCGAACAAATGAATTATTATGTTAGTTTTACACGTAAGGGATTCTCTTATAGTCGTCAGTTTGTTTCTTTTGGATCTAAATGAAATTACTTTTTGCAGTTTCAACTGTGTAGCGTCAGGTGGACAGCGTTTAGTTCTCAGGACACATACAAAGGAAGCCAGGGGAGTTTGTAACGAAGTCTTAAGAGGGGGGTAAAAAAAAAAAAAGAGAGGGGACGTCGAAACTTGCAATAAACTGATATCAGTTAATACTAGATTCCACATTCATGTTTCTAATTTAATTTCTGATCTTTCTAGTTGGTCTGAAATTCTTTCGTTCACGTGTTTTGTCTTTCTAGATAATACATATTATGATGTACAGTTTTCGTCCTTCTACAGACTTATCCAAGTGAATATAAATTCTTGTTAGTCACATTGAATTAGTGACCTAACCATAATTTTATCATTATTAGTTCTAAGTGGTTGAATTATTTCTCTTATGAATATTCAATTAAAAATACTTGTACCCAGTATGAGCAGCATTACAGCTTGTATTCAGACCAACCTGCAAAACAAGTTTAAATTTCTCAGGTGTTTATTATAACTTAGTTTGGGGGAATATCACAAACCTTGTTTCTGATCCTTTCAAGTGGTAATCAGCAATTCTATACAGTTTAGTTTGAAATTCGATAGGTGATAGATCTGTTCAGATACATCTAAAATAATACAAACATTATCTGTTTGTAGGTAAGTTGTTATATGCCACATGATGTGTTATATGATAGCATAACTACTATACCACACTTAAAAATATAATCATAAGCATCCTCTCTTAAAACAACAGCTCCTCTTCCTCTGCTAGTGGTAATTATCGATCAAAGATTTGATGAATTATGTGTCGTGTCTAACGGATAAGTGACTGATGCCGTAGCTTTTTGCTTGGAAAAGCTTCTTAATGGGGCACAACGAAACTTTTTTAAGAGCTAGTCTGCTTTCCTATCTATGTATAAAGGAAAAAGGACGTTGGATACAGTTCGGAAGGAATGAGAGATGGGCAGCATTTGTTATAAACTTGCGTAACATCCAGCTGAGCAAGTATGGTTTTACCGGAATATGTTCTTCCATGAGGAATGAGAACCCCCATTAATGCGATTGACCTGATCGAACGTTTTATGAAATATTCTTATATACATATTTATGTATAATATGTCCGTCCGTAAATACTGCATACTTTCTTTATCAAAACAGGTTTTTTTTCTCTCTCTTTTGTGCGTTCTAGTTCCTAATTTGTACTTTGGTGAAGTTATTGAAAATGGCACTTAGATTTATTCAGTTTTGTCACCGTTCAACTACTTGTTGAGACAATTTCGGTATCTAAGAAGAATATTTCGGACAAAGTATTAGCATTGAAAAATGTGGTAGAATGTAGAAAGAGATAAGCTTTGTACCACACAGGAACAAAATATTTTAATGTTTTCATGACTTAAAGAAACCTCTTATTCGATCTAGTTCATAGATCATAAGGCGAAAAAGAAAAAAAAAAGTATTTGAAAAAGACTATAGGAATGATTCTTTTAGAAATATGTAATTTCGTACACATTATTAAACTATACCAGAAATGTTATGTTTTGCATGTTTTTTTTCCACATATAGTACAGCTATTCATCTAGTATAATGGCTCATATAATGTAGAATCCAAGTAGTTTTGGTAGTATCGACATTCTCAATGTACTGCTTTTTATTACATGTTTATAAATAAATATTTCCTATGTGTAAACTTTTTTTTTTTCATATTTCCTAATCATCATTCTTTGATTCCATTTCGGCGATGTTTGGAGTAATGAACGATATTCGGTATGTACTATGTATGCAATTTTCTACATGACCTGAAAGAAAATTGCAGTCATAAACAATATTCGAGCAGTCTAAAGTCGTGACCGTATCAGGGAGCAGCTATACT
>JAGDQP010053865.1:0-13461 GCA_022664845.1 Lepisma saccharinum
GTTATTCTGCCGGTAATACTTTACGGTTGCGAAAGTTGGAGTACGACCCTAGCAGATGAACATAAATTACGTGTATTTGAAAATAAGGTTTTGAGAAAGATATATGGGCCGAAACGGGACGAGATGACTGGAGAGTGGAGGAGACTGCATAATGAAGAACTCCACGGACTGTACGATTCACCAGATGTTGTAAAAATAATGAAATCGAGATGACTAAGGTGGGCAGGGCATGTAGCTCGGATGAGGGAAAATCGAAGATTATATTCTATCCTGGTTGGAAGGCCCGATGGAAAGAGGCCATTGGGAAGACCGAGACGTCGTTGGGAGGACAATATTAGAAGAGATCTTCGAGAAGTAGGTGTTCGTGATGAAAACTGGCTTGATACTGCCCAGGATAGAATCCAATGGCGAACGTTTGTTACTGCGGCGATGAACTTGCGAGTTCCATAAGCCATAGAGTTAGTTAGTTAGTGCATTTTTGTCAATAATAATATGGACGATTTTCGGTTCAATAAGCTGAACAGTTCTAAATGTTGACAAGGTTCCATGGCCCAGCCGGGATTCCTCATCGAAGCACCGTTATCCGCGCACTACCCACCAAGGGAGCCACCTTTTACCTTGTGCTGCATCTGTTATTAACATAAGCACTTCCTTTCCACTGAGAAATGACACACTGTCTCTTTTGGGACAAATATTCGAACTGCTCATTGGATTAGTGTAGCTCATGCCCCTGACATTTATGTAATCCCGCACGATTTTTAAAAATCGCTCCGCATACGGGATCTACTTGAGGTATCGACATACGGTAAATGAATTATTGTTACCTATCATAGAAGTCGTTTCATTTATGCAGATTTTGACCCTACTTTACTTGGAAGAGTTTTTGGAAATAATCAGCTCTGAAGTTCATTTTCCCCGCATTCGGCGGGCCTATAGCTCCGAAAGTACTGAATATTCGATACCCGTTTTTATCATTTTTTTCTTAGTTCGATCTCAAGTACCCACCCTTAAATTTTTGTACGCATTAACCCTTAACAACCATAATTATTTTGGGATCATGTAACTACTATCGTGGGGTCATTACTGACCCCAATTATGAAATGAGTAAATATAAAAAATAATAGGTTGAATCACGTGTTTGATATATTTTTATTCAAATAGAGTTCATTATAAACTCAATTAGTAATTTGTTTGACTATTGTCAAAATACAAGTATTTTTAATACAAAAAAAAATGAAAAACAAAGGTTTTCAAGGTGGTCAAAAAACATACTGTCAAACAAGCATATATTTTATATAGATACGAATATTATTTTAATAACTCTTGTTTTTAAACTGGTGAGTAGTATAAATAGTAGCATCCATGTCACTATAATTTATATTGTTTGCTGTAGCTCTTTTTTTCTCCCCGTAAGATCAAGCATAGGAAAAATAACTTATGTAACTATTATCGTGGGGTCAAAATTGACCCCATACCTCCCCCACGAGCACACAAGATGTACATTTGAAGGGTGTGAGGCAAAAACATGGTAACCCACAAATGTTTATTTTTTGAGTTATTCAGCACCCGATGGAAAGGAATCATACCGCGTCGTTTAATGTTGTCCGACTTCAAATTGTGCTCCAGAGATGGCAGCAATATGTACTTATGGTAAGCCTATTGTAACATTTTGGGATTCATAAGATGGTAACAAACAATTAAGATGGCGGGAAACGAGGAGCAGTATATCAGCCTGCCACTAAAATGGAAAATAATTTGTAAATTAAACATTTCTTACAGCGAGTTCAGTGAAAAGATTTATTCTTGAGTGACTTAGGTAGCGAATATTATGGTATAAATAATAAAACATGGTAACCCACACAGCAGCATGAAAAATAGAAATTCGTTATTTTAATTTGGTACAATTATTTTAAGCCTTTATGTATAGCTTTACGTGAAAAATCAGCTTTCAGCCAATGAAAATGACTTGTGCAGCAGTAAAAATCGAATTTCTTAAAAGTTTAACATTGTGGGTTACCATGTTCTTGCCTCACACACTTCATTTTATAGAACGCGGATGGCAGTAACAAGAACTCAGAGCGTAGTGAGAATACACAGGGAGGAGAAGTTCAACAACGGCAACCTGTGGTATGCAGCATTGAAATTATGATCGCTGGGGGCAAATCTTACCCCAGGATAGTAGTTGATGGTTAATGGAACACAATACCTCCCCCCCCCACACACACACATACACGCAATTTTAGTGTTCTATGAACAGATAATGTAAGAGAGCCCTTGTGATTAAAAATTGAGAGAAAGAGTAATTTGATTAAAAAATCACTAAACGTGTTAGGTTTCGCGTAATGGGAGACTTGAGCTGTTCAGCAAATGAATTTCAAATAAATGGCTGCATGTTGGGCTGTGATTTTAAGATCAAGGAGAAAACTCAATAGATTCTTGTAAACCAAAGACTTTTAAAAGGACAATTTTCTTAACTCCTTGTATCTTTGAATTTGAATTTATTTATGGCTTTTGGCATCTTTGGTTCAAGCCGGAGTAGGGTAGGTATAAGTAGAAGAGGGTATCAGTCAAGATCTTCATTAAGGTACCAACCTCAAATTCGCCTGGCTAAACCAAGGGATGGTACCTTAAGGTACCAAAATCGCCTGGTTAATGAAAACTCTGTCATCTGGTCGACGTGGAGTTCAAATCCCCCGTGGCTAACCATTACCAATCCGTGGTCCGCGTTAGCGCCTGGACCACGGGGGCTGAGCCTTTTCATCTCTGAGACAAGATGAAAATAAGTTCTTCAATTATTTCAGGATAAGTTTTGGTAACTTGTTATTTGCTATTGGCCATAGAATAACGTATCAAAACGCTACATTTGAACTGGCTGTACCACTACTACAGAGATTGTCTGTAACATTAAAACACTAGGATATTACTTACTCAGGATAAATATTCACTTCATGATATAAGTTTATAACAAATGTTTACAATGATAGAACATAAAGTGTAGTTGTAACCAAAAATAATTCTTGAACACACCACTTCCATACTTTTCCAGGGTTTTTCCTCAGCCATACCAGGAAATGCTGTCAAAAATGCTGGAAAAAATGTCAAAAATCAATAATTGCCTCAAAGTTACTTTCAATGTAGACGTTAAACTGTCTCTGTTCCGTAACATCAATTTCATAAATAGCTTAACTTTCCTCCGATCAAAGTTCAGTCTTTAAAATACACACAAGCAAAATTATCAAATGAACAGAAAATAATTTGTGTACAACAAATTACCAAATTAACACTAGTAAATACTTACATTGGTCTTAACTATGAGATAAGCAAATAATATTTACTCACTGGTTATTCTTCATAAGAATATAAGTAAATTCATAGTTCGTTAGTATTTATCTAATCATTTCATCAGTTCTGAAATCCTCATAAAAAATGCATCACTGTTTTCATTTCAATCTATAAGTTCATAAGTTCCAGTTCTTTTGTCACAGTTCCTGAAATCAATCTTTCCTTGAAAATTCATAGCTTAATTTGTCCTCTCTTCCTCTCCTGTTAATATCCAATACGCTGGGTGTTTGTTATTTTATCCCATATCAACTCATTTTCAAAAGTCCTTTGTAAGTCTATTTCAACTTATTTTAAGTGTCCCTTTTGGTACCAAACAAACCATATCGGTTTATTAGTTATAAATTTTGAATGCTGCATATATTTATCAAAACCATTTTGAATGAGAAAATCGTCGAATTTCTTGTCCATATCACCAGTACAACTAATTTGGTTACATGTTGAAACAGTTTCGTCAATTTGACTAGGTGTATCCGTGTTAGCATAATTATGTTGGTCTCTCATTGATAACACCTATCTGATCTTTCAATTCCGATTCTTCACCAAAAGATTCATTTACCATAACTCAACATTATTATCTCTTCAATTAATTGGTTCACTAGAATGTATGTGATCATTAATCCATTTTTGCAAATGTGTATGTCTTTCTTCCAAATGTCTTATAGATTGTTGCAAATTTATTAGCAATCTGCTAATAGAAATGATATCACTATTATCTTTGTTTCTGCTCTCATTATGATAGTTTCGTACAGGGAATCTGAATCTTGTCATCTGCATTTTGTCTATCCCACTTACTGATAGATGAACGTCTATTCTGGGTAAATGTTTCCCACTGGCTTGCATTCAGTAAACGACTTCTCCAGTTACCCAGGAGCAGATCCATCCCAGGTCTACCCAATATAGGTAAAGGCATGTCATTTTGGGTTACCATAAATTCTAAATAATAAAGATTATTGCGATATAGACGACGGGTATAGATGACGTGCTTATGATAGGAAATACTTTATTATTTACAGCCATAAGTTGAGTGTTGGCTGGATGAATTATACCAGCTGTATTTACCTGTTGTAATAAAGTTTCATTTATGATGTTACTACAGGCACCAGTATCAATAATTAAGTCCTGTTTCATACCATGTATTCTAAGATGTATTACTAAAAATTGTGGAACTAGGTTACATTTTAGAATCTGTCACGGTGTTAATCCAGAAGTCGTCGATCCCCAATCCGACTTGGAAATTTGAAATTTGAGTTTTATTTGGTGTGTTATCATCATTTACTGATTTTATTTTGGATTCTTTATAAGAAAATTCTCTTGTCGTTTTCTTTGTTCGCACTGAATATAGAAGTGATTAGGCTTATTGCAAACTTTGCAAAACTTCCCATAAGCCGGGCCTTAAGTGAGAGCCTCCACAGAAGCGGGAATTACGAATTATTACAGTGAACTGATTTTCTTTCTTGCTTTGGTAATTCGGCTCTCTTTGAACTAAATTGGTAGTCAGCTGTTTGTTGAAATTAGAATTTGATAGAAGCAAACTATCTTTATCTATAGCTTCATGTTGGATTCCAAGACTAATTGCTTTATCCGAAGTAAGATCATCTGTGGAAAGCAGTCTTTTCCTCAAGTTGTTATCAACAATTCCTAGCACTAATTGATCTGTTTGAGCTTCGGAAAGAAAAGTACCAAATCGACATTTATTTGCTTCGTTTCCTAAATCAGCCACATTGTCCTTAACCGGTTGTCCTAACTGTTGATGCATACGGTGGAAGGAAAAGTGCTCTGTAATGATATTGGTCTTTTCGTCAAACATATTGACTAGCGATTCTTGAATTTCAGAAACGACAGTGTCACTATATAGGTTTAGGAGATATTTCATCTTGCAGCTGAACGTATGTTTGTGAGTATATCGAAGTCAAAAGAAGTGCTGCTTGCTTTCGTTCACTCATATCAAAAAGTGAGTAATGTAGTTTGAATCTTTCGATATAATGCTCTATTTTGTCATCCACTGGATTAAACTTTGGATATATCATGGAATTTGCTGCCATAATGAACCTTATTCAATAGAATAATTATCTTTAGATTTAATTTCACAAGACTAACCACAGCACAGAGGAAAAAAATATTCTCTACGCAGGAAATGTCTCTTAATTAATCCCATTCTTTGTCGCCAATTAAAATATTTGTGTTTGAATCTGTATTTTTAAAGTAAGCAGATAGAAATAATTGCATAGAGGGTTCGAAATAGAGATAACCTAGTCTGACGACCAGTTTGCATTACGTTAACTTTCTGCTAGAATCTTGTACACACTAAACTGTGTTCAGCCAACGATTCTGCTTTAGAAATGAATAAAACACCATTTAAGGCTGAATCCAAGTAGGTTTTCCCGCCTTTTTCGTTTTTCGTCAATAATTCAAATTTGAGTGCAGTTAAACAGAAAATAACTTCCACAAACTATAGTTTGTTACATACTTGAATAGTGAATACCATTAATTTGAATTAAAAGCTAACAGAAAATTCAAAACTAAGTCAACACACTTTTGGGACATGGAACTGTCCCAAAAGTCTATTGAAATAGATTTGAAGTTTCTGTTAAGATTTCTTTAAAGATAATGGTATTCATTAATGACGTAAGAAACAAACTATAGTTTGTGAAAGTTATTTTTTGTTTAATTGCACTCAAATTTGAATAATTGACGAAAAATGAAAAGCACGGGAAAACCTACTTGGATTCAGCCTTAATAGAAGTATTAATCTTTCAGTTGAACGTGTATTTTTATTACTAAATTCTTTAGTATGTTTTCTCTGAATAGCAATCTTATATTAAAACAATGTCAACATAGTTTAATAACAATCTGACATTATAGCAATTCATTGTTTCCCAATGCATAATTGAATATTACATATAAATCTACTAACAGAATACCTTCAAATAATCTTATCATGTAGAATATGAGCAAGGCTTGGAATTCCCAATAGTTAGCTATTTAAATCTGATTAAACATTACATTCCTGTTCACATATTTATCGACAAATCGTATCTTTATATGATACTTCCGATATCACACATCAAACAGTAAACCATAGTGCTGTTACCGCCCATACAATTCATTTTACCTTATCTTATCAAACAGTAAATTGTCACACATTGCATTATTTGATCCTCAGAGTTCAGAAAACTCTAGTGAGGGAAGCTATAGGTCATTTTGGATTACACTGGTATCGTCCTCTTGATGGAGAAGTATCGTGTTAAAGACTTAGGAAGAGTATACGTTTTTTCTTAGAAGTATTAACAATACTGCGAAGCGTCTTTATTAACAGTTTGGTGGTTGTAGAATATTGTGTTTTTTTTTTCAGTTCATATTGAAACTAATTCATAGTGGTATAAATTGTCACAGAAAGAAAATTAAAGCATCTTCATTTTGTTCTTTCTTTTCGTAGTATGTGTAAAGATATAAAATTCCCATCATAGTCTTTGAATTAGTTCAATATGTTCATTACATATCCCAACACTCACCCTATCCCGGTCTAAGCCTGAGATGCCTAAAGGCCTTATAATCAATTGAAACAACTTCCATAATAATTATAGCTTTTAACACATAATATATTTTTTATTTCAAAATATCACTTCGACGTTTCTGCATTTTGTATATTTACTTTAAAATTCTTAAATATAAACAATTCAACGTTGAATGATGACATATCTTTGTTGCAAATCACCTTACCTAATGAATAAATTACTTCCTTTTGTTCAAATTACTTTTTTTTTTCCTGAGTGTAAAAGCTGCAACCAGCGAATTGAGCATTTCAATCGCTAGTGCGCGCGGAGTGATTTAAACACTGTGTTGTATTTCTGCAAGTGATAAGTTTCAGCACATCTGGAATAAAGCATGTTTCAATTATTCTTTTTTTTGTTGGTGATTTTAAAATTGCCAGTACGTGCTGTCATATATAAATATGTGTTTCATTTTTGTAATTAGAAAGTCACCCTGAGAAAAATGCTAGTGCGCGTTAGGCCATGGTGTTGAGAACATGACAAAAAATAGACTTGCTTCAATCTGCTTCATGAACTTTGAAACGACTCATAAAATATTACAATACGATGATTACAGCTTGTAGATAATATCGTTAAAGGAAAGGGAACTCTACATATTACATAAAAATCCATTTGTAATAGTTTGTTCTCCATAACTTGCCGGTTGCGTAAAGGAAAAAGGTATATTTGCATTCAAAATCAGGATATTTGTTCACTTTATAACCTTTGGTAAAAAAAAATGGACGAAATCAGAAAATTTGTTCACTTCATAACCTTTGGTATAAAATTAAAGCAAATTAAAAAAAAAAAGTTTAACGAAACCATATTCGCTACACTGCAAAAAATAGCTGTGTTAATTCAACACAATGCGGTGTCCCAGCGTGACTACCACTTTTTGTGTGTTAAATCAACACAAAACACGGTGTTGATTTCGGTACTTGGAGAAAAATAAAGTTACGGCTTGAGCGAGATTTGAACATGGGTTGCTCAGTTAGAAGTCGAGCGTCTTACCAACTTAGCTAAATCGTCAGACAGAAAATGCATTAGATGCAAATGATATTTAATGAACAACATTTGAATTAAATGACTAAATGATAAAATGAATTTTATGGGCGGTAACAGCACTATGGCTTACGCCCGTCCCGATACGGGGAAGCCCCTTATCTTTGTCACGTCTAAAAATAGCTGTTAATTAAAATAATAAAATAATATAAAAAATGAAGATGTAAAAGGTCTTCACAATCAGAATAAAAACCAAGCCTGTAAACGGGGCTTTACAAATAAAACAAAACTACACTATAAAACTTAATGGAAGCCTGTAAATGGGACTTCACAAGATAAAACAAAACTACACTATAAAACATAACAGCAATGGAGCATAATCATAAAAAATAAACGGTAATCATAAAAGTCTCTGCGAAAACAAGTAAAATATTACCGTTTAAGTTTAGGTTTATACCTAAGTTTCCCTTTCCTGCCCACGAGATTAAAATCAATATCCATTAAGTGGTCCTGAATCATGTCTGAAGCCAAAGATGAACTTGGTTCATCGACAGTATGTGCAAACTCGTCCTGAGCTAACTGAGCAGACAGAACGTTCGTCAGAGTCTTGATGCTTGTAGTGAGAGGCGAAGTTCGAACTAACTTCGAGACTTTATAGGGACTATAAGTAGTCTTAGCCCGTGGAGTTCTAGAGCTCTGCACAGGTGTTTTTTGTCCCTGACTCTGCGTCGGCATATGGAGAGGAGCCTCCGATTCTTTGGGCGGCTTCGGAGGGTCGTCATGCACATCAGACACTGTTTGGGTTGATACATTAACTGTCTGCGTACCAACCGAGACAGTTTTAACTGCTAGTCTGGCTACAACATGTGAAAACGCACCAGAGGGAAGGGTGCGCTGAGAATCACGTAATCGACGTTTAGCATCACCAGCGGATATTTTCTCTAAGACCATCAGCTCTCGAATTCGTTTTTCCTCCTGAAATATAGGACAGTCCCGCGACCAGGCCGTGTGTTCACCCTTGCAATTGACACACTGGGGTTTCAGTGATGTGCAAGGATCCTCACCATGGCTACTGGTTCCGCAAATTGCACAAACAGAATTAAATGACTACACTCTAGATTTAAACAGTGTATGGGTTCAAATATATGTTGCTGAATCCCCAAAACTAACTAAGTTATTTGCACGACTTATCCCATGGTTTAATCACTTCCTATTTGTCAATTGAGAACCAGAATTCCCATTCATTGAGAATATTCTATTTCTATGAAAGCAAGCAAGATGGCGACAACCAAACACTTGAGCAGCATTACTGCTTTTTTATCGTAACAACATGTCAAATGCTGCGCTTGCTTTCATAGAAATGGAACATGTTCTCAATAAATGGTGATTGAGATCCCTAATTGACCAATGGAAAAGTGATTAAACCATGGCATAAGGCGTGAGAGTAACTTTGTTTGTGTTTGAGGTTCAGTAAGGTTTTTTTTTTATCCTCTATATCGTTTCAATCTACAGACCTATCTATCTGACGATTTAGCGAAGTTGGTAAGACGCTCGACTCCTAACTAAGCAACCCATGTTCAAATCTAGCTACGGCCGTAACTTTTTTTTATCTCAGTACCGAAATCAACACCGTGTAGTGTGTTGATTTAACACACAAAAGTGGTAGTCACGCTGGGACACCGCATTGTGTTGAATTAACACAGCTATTTTTTACTGTGTAAAAATGGAGCCTGGTCTGGGCATAAACGCAGACTCAGAAGGATTCGATAACGGAACGCGGGACAGGGTGTGAGAAACACTATAGGTTAAAGAACAAACTCATCGGGTCTTCAGCTCAACGGCAAAAATTATTAAATCAACCTGTTATTGGTTATTTGATGTTAGTGGTGTGTTGCGGAAGTTTACTCCGGTTAAGTGAAAGAATTACGTCATCAGCTCCCGTCTTTTCGTTTGTATTGCATGTAGATGTTATCATAAAATAGATAAACAAAGTTGTATAGCTTTTCTGGAAGTTAGGTTGTGACGTAAAATAAAATAATCAATCCACATTCGCTACACGCATAGGAAACTTAGGAACTTCTTAATGTAAATAGAACGTTGCATGTATTTTTGTATGAGTTTATTAAATGCAACTCAATTGAATCGGTTATTACAGAAACTACACATGTGCCATAAGATTATAATGACACATACGTTGTTTCTGCAATAACCGAATAAAAATTGGATATCAATACGAAAGAAGAAAAAAACATCATGAAAACAGGCAAGCACGCCCACGATACGAATACATTTCCGTCAGAAGTGCAAACTCAAGTACTAGTCCTTATGTAGGCCTACTTTTAATCTAAGAGCAGTGTTCTGGCAGACTTAGTGCGCCCAAGGGGAAGTGAAATTATCAATAGTATTGCATTAGCAGGTAATTATCACGAGTTCCAAAATTGTAGTTTATTATTTCCTTGCAATTAAGATTTGTCTATAAAAGAAGTTCTACAATAGCAGCAATATACTAAAGTCAGTGGCGTCATTTCAGTTTTTGCTTGTGGGAACAAGATTATTTAGGGAAGACCTTATATGATAAATTGCTTGGTGCATCCCACCTATTTCCAACCTTAGTCTTTTACTTCATACTCTGTATATACGTAATTCACATGCATCTCTTTACCGTTGATTTGATATACCTATAAAATAATTCACACTCATATCTGACATAAAAATAGGGAAATTTTAATTGTGAACTTTTTTGTAAAGTGTTATTTACAGCTGACGAAAAGCTTTAATGTGACAAAGGGCAACGTAAGATCGTCAATAGAATTTTTTTGATCTCTTTTCGCTCCACAGTCGATCAACGGAAATTGATGACCGAATTTAGATTTTCAGTTTTTTTTTTTAAACAGAAATAAAAAATGTTAGGGGAAATGATGATCAGCATGTAACAAATATACCCAATAACTTCGCTAAGAATAAACAGCCGATTAAAGCAGCCTTCTACACAGTCGACATAGCATATTGAGCTCAGTATCTTGATATGGACACCACTAAACAATCCGGATTCAAGTCCAGTTAGAGGCAGAAATCTTACATCTGCTGACACTCAGGCAGGCTATACTTAATAAGATCTAATCGAAATAGAAGAAAGAGCTTAGAGTCTTGTTTTGGGTAACAAGAGCTCCACAATAACTCAACCAACAAACTGACGACATTCTTCATGATGTCACAGACAAAGTAAACATTATAGTGGCAAACCTCTTATAAAGATATGATCCTATAACTTGAATAAAAATTGGATGTACACATCGAAATAAGCAAGCAAGTAAAAACAATACACATTGAATCCATAGAACCGGAGAAGCCATAGCCAAGACAATAGCACTGAACTACCTCTGAACAAAACAAAACTTTCTGCTCTTACGGAGAAGGAAGACAAAATTTTTAAACAAAAATTTTAAAAAATGCCTCCCTTAAGGCCACCTTTTCAGGAAGACAGAACTTCTTATTAAAACAAGTGGCAATCGCGCTTGTCTGCTATACGCAAGGTCACAGATTCTATCCTCGCAGAGGGTTAAGAAACGAAGGTTTGGAATCAATTTTACCAAAAATATGTAGATCTAGCCCTTAAAAGTCGACTGACTTACTTTAGACGTTAACAACAATCAAAGCACTAACTGCCAATATTTATTTAATGACAAAATAATGCAATTAACAACAACAATAATAATAATCAGAATAATCTAATAAACAACGAAACAATGTGTGCAAAGCCTATTTCATTACTTTCGTACAGTCTGAGTAGATCATACAGATTAATCCACTCCAGGGTGTAACAGAAGTCGACCGATGAACTTGAGCGGTGAAAGTGCATAAAAAATAAGGAAGAAAATGCTACTGGAAATTCCGTCTCTTTTCAACGCGACAGGCTTCGAAAGAGTGGGAAAATTAAGTTTAGAGCTTGATATTTTCAATACCATTTACAGTGGAGCCATGGAGGGGACATGGTATTCTCAAAAGACCTGCTCTATCCAAACATATTTCAAAATTGTGCAATAGATACGCGAGCGATTCCTAGGCTGACCGATACTGATTCCTCGATACAAAAACGGGACATTGGGATTACAAAAACGAGATAGTTCAGTTTAAAATTTTAGCCACACACACTATTTTTGTCATGTTTTCTGTAACCACTAAAATTCAGGTTTCTGACTTCGTAGCAGAGTGGAGTAAACTCATTTTTAAAGTGAGCGCAGCTCAACTCAAATTCAAGCCTAAAAAAATGAGCTAAGTTCACACTCAAAGTCACGTTTTAGAAACTGAGCACGCTCAAATTCACGCTCATATTATATGAGCTTACGCTCAATTCACGCTCATTTCTGCTAACATGGAATAAAGTTAACAAATCTAGAAATGGAAACGAGTGTACTCAACCTGAGATAAAGATGGGCCTAAAGGTCAGAAAAAAAATAAAAATTGTGTACTATTTATAAGCATATATAACAAGCGAAAACGAGCTCACGGAAGAAATAAAAAGTCGCTTAGTATCGGTAACGTATGTTTCTATTTAGTCCAGAAACTCCTAACCTCACGATTAATACCAAGAAAATTGAATTTGAAAATATATAGAACGGTTATTCTGCCGGTAATACTTTACGGTTGCGAAAGTTGGAGTACGCCCCTAATAGATGAACATAAATTACGTGTGTTTGAAAATGAGGTTTTGAGGAAGATATACATGCAGAAACGGGATGAGATGACTGAAGAATGGAGGAGACTGCATAATGAAGAACTCCACGGATTACACGATTTACCAGATGTAAGAATAATGAAATCACGACGACTAAGATGGGCAGGCTATGTAGCTCGGATGGGAAGAAAACAAAGATTATATTATATTTGGGCTGGAAAGCCAGATAGAAAGAGACCATTAGGAAGACCAAGACGTCATTGATAGCACAATATTAGAAGGGAACTTCGAGAAATGGGTGTTTTTGATGAAAATTGGCTCGATGTTGCCCACTATAGAAAATTTAGTGGCGAACATTTGTTACTGCGGCGATGATCTTCGGTAACCCATAGAGTTAGTGTAGTCTTTATACATACATTTTTGAAACATACAGGTTATTTATAGTCGAGTTAGAAACCGCAGAAAGAGCTCTCGTCAAGAGTTAAGAGTTGGTGTACTGAAGCATCTGCTTCTAGAAATATTCAGCAGTTAATCAAATACACAGCTAAAATAATACTTGTTTCAAGCAGGTGAAGTGTTCCAAATGCAGCACTGTGCGGCAGGAGCATATTGAGTGCATATTAAAATGACAAGGGTATTATGAACTTTTACTAGCAGCTAAGAAAGCCTATTTGGAAGCCATTTCTTTTCTGATGTTTATGAAATAGCTTAATGTGAAAGATTTAGTATGATTAGTTTGATTTAGTAATCTCCTATTGGAAGATGGAACACACTTTCTTTCTTTGTCTTTCTTTCTCTGCTGGTGTAATGCTGACTGCAAATCGCGGGGTTTCGGGTTCGATTCCCAGCTCTGCTAAATATTTTTTTCCAAAACAAGAGGGTCTGGAACGGTGCCCACCGAGCATCGTGATG
>JAGDQP010053866.1:0-13460 GCA_022664845.1 Lepisma saccharinum
TGTTTGATTTATACAAAGACCTTACAGATTACAATCTTTATGTTTTAACAAACAAAAAAATAAGCGTATACATTATACAACTTTCATACGCTATACAAAACATGAAGCAAAAATAAACTGTCAATTTCAGGTTTGTAAAAATCTTTCGCGAAGGTTTCAAATTTTATGATTGAACCTCAATGATGGCATACTCTTTCTAGATTTCAAGGTAGCCCGAATGAAGACGTCCCGGTTTTCATGTCCGCAAATTTTACTGCAGGCTCCGTAACAAGTTGTGCAGTTCTTTCCACAGCTTGGGTGTGGCATGGGAAGTCAGTGAATGACCATTGAGCTGGAACATCTGCTTGCAGCATGGCTTGCAAATCTTCGGTTGTTGTGTCATTCAAGACTGGTGGTGGGGTCACTTGGATTGTCTGCCAGTCGATCGTGTCGATGTAGTCCTGAGCTTCAAAATTTATGTTAGGAATGCTGCATTTGCTAACACCATCATCTTCACCTGTTGCTTCAACTTCTCTGGCTTTTATAACTCTTCGAAATGCAAGGGTCCTAATGTGCCCTTTCGTCAGTTAGCATCGCAATCAGAATGTTTTCGCGAAATCACTGGGTAAATCACGTCGAGATAAGTTTTATCCAAATATCTAGAAGTCATAATGAATTGGGTGTCGAGCTCCATCCTTAATTGAACGTTAGATTTTGATACGGAACCAGAATGGCACATACACCCTCATAATGAACTCCACTATAATGTTCAGGCTGTGCGAATGTTCCGTTGTGGAAACGCACAATCGTAAGATGCTGTTCGCCGTTGTCAACCAGCGGGAAAAGTTGAGGCGCCCTGGATCGCGTTTATCCAGATCTACCAGACAGATTTCTGAGGAAATGGCAAGAGCACTATCCATCAGATATATTTGATCCTTAATCAAAATGGATGGATCAATTGTAGGCAAGGTCCATTTCCTGGCAATTGTGACGCGGTCAATACACTGATACGCAAAGGTACACCGATTGGCATTAAAGACCAAACGTGATGTTTATATCCATAACGATTATAAATAATTTATATAAAAATTAAATTTATATATTTCGAAAACTATGTTCGTTCTACACTCAAAACGGCGTAATAGTATTTATGGCAGCACTACGTGCAATTATCCATAATAATGAAAATTGTCCTGAAGTCTTTCTTGTGTACAAACATGCTCAAGAAAATGTGAATATGAGATATTAGAATTCTTGGCACAGATATAAATAAATATCACCTCTATGGACCTTTAACGGAAAGTAATTAACCCTATCATTATGTCCTTCTAAAACATACCACATTATGACCTGGGGTCCGCGCGGACCCCATCTGTCCTTGAGCACATTTTCCTTGAATTAAGTGTTTTTTGGACATTGTGATTTAAGTATTCATTGTTCTAATAATCAGTTAATGTTTAATATATTATTATTGATTTTTTTCTCGTTTTATGTTTACTTTATTTTATCCATATTACAAGATTCTGATACAAAAAATGCTATAATATATTGAAGAAAATTACATCATTGTCATATAATTTTAAGAATGTTCTAAATGTAGCATATTTTAACCTAAGCCACTGACTACGAGTATTCACCAAGTTTCTTATCGTTTAATTCACATGTTTTAAATGGTCCCTGCGCAGACATCACATATTGTGTGCTGGTGTTCCGAACAGCAAGGCATATGGCAGCACTTGCATTTGGTCTTCACCTTCCTATCCGAAGAACATGGACACAGTTGGCACCGCATCTTTTTCTGCTTGCCTTGATTTCCAGTTCCAGCAGATGCAGCTTGTATTTTTGGAATTTCAATTCCCAGAGATTTAAGTGATAGACGAACTCCAGACTGCAGAGCTTGTGGATTCTCAAGTCCTCTCTGAATACGGTCATTGACTAACTCTCTCCCAAGTAGTTTCAGAAATAATCGACGTCTGTGTCGCTTTCCAAATTCCCAATCTGGGAATTTCAAAATCCAAATTATGTATGCAGCTATGGCTGCGCAGTCCAGCATGTTGAACCATAAACTTATAGGCCAGTGGCGTATCTTACGCTTACATGAATACAACCTGCATAAATGGTCAAGGTTGTCTACACCGGATTTTATTTCATTGTAATGAATAATAATCTCGGTTTTTTTGTCATTCTCTTCAGTTACTGCTTTATCGTGATGCATGGATGAGACCAAAACAACTACCTTTCCTTTTTTAGCAACATAACTAACCAGGGTCAATTCACGATCAAAACAAAAGATTGAAGATTTCTCTTCACGTTGGCGATGTTTAAGTAACTCTCTTGGAACTTCTTTTCGATTATGCCGCATTGTTCCAACCACTGTAGTTTTCACTTTTAATAGATATTCAGCTAACTCAGCGCTAGTAAAGAAATTATCCATAGTGACGTTGCGTCCTTTGTTTTTCCAAGGGTCAACCAATCGCTTTACAAGATCTACAGTACTGTTCCTTCCAGCAGCAGCACCAGGCTGTCGGGCGACATACACTTCTGCAGTCAAAGGATATGAGTTTTCGGCGTCACAACACCAGTATATTTTTACACCATATTTCCCTGGCTTGGTGGGAATGTACTGTTTAATTTTACACCGTCTGCGAAATGCTACCAACTGTTCATCAACGGTCAGGTCACTTCCAGGCTTGTAAAACTTTGCCAGATTATCCAGAAATATTTTCCAGAAATCGCTGCAGGCAGCCAGTTTGTCAGTCTCTAGTCTCTGTTCTCAGTTTGCCAGTTTGTCCACATTTCTCCAACGCTTTCATTCGCCGATTTGTAAACTCCACCAAGTAACAATATTCCAATAAAAGCATATATTTCTGTTTCATCTGTTTCAGCCCATGTCTTTTGAGTTGCAGGATGGGATGTATTCCACTTTGCTATCACTTGTTTAGCCCTTCTATTTGTCTCTCGAACAATAAGATTGACCATGTCTGGTGTTATGAGCAGCTTCAGTGCGCCACATTTATCAGAAACTTTCTTAGCATCACCTACTAATCCTCTTGTTTGTCGCAAAACATTATGGGCTGCAGTTTGTGTTGAATGGGGTTCTTTTGTAGTCCATTTGCGCCCTGAACGCGATTCAAAAATATAAGCTTGATTTAAAATAATATCGTGTCTAGCCCGTTTACCACTATTACATGGTTGGTCGAGAGAAGAGTCACTATCACATACACTACCACTATCATATTCACTATCAGGCTCATAATGCAATTCTTCAGTTTCATCCCCTACACCCTCTTCATATTCTGAAGATTCGTCGCAACTCCCAAAATCTATATCATCATCACTGTCGCTTTCAACCAATACACGTTTAACTTCTTCTATTGGAACTCTCTTTCGTCGTGACATTTTGCAGCGAAAAACAAAGCACAAAGATAATTGTTGTTGTTCTTGTGGTTCTTCTTCTTTTTGTGCTTCTTTCATCAAATTCAAGTGCAGTAATTTAAAAATAAAAACGAAATCGCTTCAAGAACACTGCAGAAGAGGTCTTCACTGCTTCGCAAACAGGTACAAATACAGTCAAAGAAGTGGCACGAAATGTTAAAATTATTTGTACCTAGATTGACCTTCTTAATGGTAATAAAATAAAGAAGATGGCGCCGGATGTTGAAATCATGTGTACCTAGAGTACCCTGCCACCTGTTGACAAACTAAAGAAGTTTGTAAATATTCAAAACGTGCATAAAACAATTTATACAAAGGAAATTATATATTAAATATACCTGGGGTCTGTCCGGACCCCATGTCATAGAAATATGACATCGAAATTTTAAGGTAAAATTCACAACGTTTGGTTGATCTGTATACAATGAAAATCTTGCAACGAATTACAAATATTTCCATTTGAGATGTCACTGAGTATGAACACTCGGAATAGGATACGCACAAATTGACAGCCACGCAAAAGTGCCTGGGGTCCGTGCGGACCCCAGGTCATAATGATAGGGTTAAATAATCTAAAGTCCCTTTTCTCCTAAGTGCATTGATATTTCCTTCAATTTAGTTATTGTTATAAAAGAAAGCTTTAGATTTTATATGAAAACCCAGAAACAAAAGATGCAAGTAACATTTTTTTTTACATATAATACGATATTTTGTGTTACACATATTTCGCGTTATACATAAAAGATGAACTCAAACTTTGATAACAAATCAATGTAAGTCACATCCTTTCACTTTTCAGTTCTTCAAATGGGGAAGGTGTTTGTGAGATTTACATAATGTAAGAAATTAATTGTTTCAGAACTGTTCTTATGCAATGCTAAAAAAGTAAGTTTCTTTATTTCTGAATGTATCGTATAAATTCAAAAATCATTTAAGGAAGAAAAGGAGAATGTTGCAACATATAGAAAAGCCTATATAAAATAACATTTGCAATTGGACTTCAAGAAATTTGAGATACTTGAAGACACTTTTTGTTTTAGAAAATGACAGGAAATAAGAAACATAAAAGAATAAGATCAATAGGTTCTCTAATTATCTTTAGTTTGCCCCACGGGAAAATTAAAAAAAAATCTTCTGTTAAGCGTACTAGATTCCAGTTGCATCAACATGTCCGTGTTCAGAACGTTGACATTCCTGGAGAATGTATTGAATGACTGCACCATGATTACGTGTCAATTAATCACACAAGCAGCACGGAGTCCCCTGTTTAAATTTTAAGAAAGGAAAATTCGACCATTTACTGTCACTGTCAACTTCTTCTGTATTTGAGAAAAACAAGCACCTTGCATTTCTTTTAGAAAGGACAGCATCATCAAGTCATTTTGAAGTTGTGATGTTCAGAAATGATTTTAGGTATCATCAACTTATGTTTAAATAATAATTTACGTAGCGACGAAGAGTGGCGATATTAATTTGCGTTGGCTGGATAATACAGATTATAATACAGAAATTGACAGTACAGAACAGAAAAATCCATTTTATCCACTAAATAGTAACCTTCCTTGTTCTGTTACGATTTTAAAACTGAAATCACTGGCATGACCTCGGCATTTTCTTCGCTGTCAGTAATATCTACCATCGAACTTCATTTCACATTTAAAGAGTTAGTTCTCCAGAAAGCACGATGTTGTAGAAATCTTACAAAGAGATCTCTCGTCCGATCGGAGTAAAGATAGACCTTAGTCAAAGGTGAGAAAACCAGACAATTGCACCTGTCAATTCAGGTCGCAGCTATCAGGTTTCTTCACTTGAACACCGTTCTTCACTTGAGGAACTGTTTCACCGAACTACTATATCAGAGTAGAATGTTTGTGTGTACCATTATATTTTTTCCATTCCGATCACTCGTAGTTTCTTTAGTGAAACCCAAGAATATAAATTTGGTAATAATACAGAACAAAGTTTCTAGAGTTTTGTTCTAGCTTACAGCCAACAATACTCACTGCCAGGTACGATGTAATAAAAGGACTGCTATCAAGCATGTTCGTTTAGGTAATCGTCCTTTAATTAGTTGTTGTTTTGGCTCTTCCGACGGTTTGATGCAGATTCGCTCAATGAATCAATTTGTACGTGGTACTCTGGTTTTAATAAAAAAAGATGCCTTTCCAAGAGGAAGTGAGCCCCCTGCGAATCAATGGGGACGGGTCTGAGTAAGTTTCGTATGCAGTCTGTAAAGTTTATCATCAGAGGCAGCAGTGAGCAAAGGATCAAAAAAATTTCGCTCTTTTAGGATAAATTTAAATATCTAAGTGTTTATATATTAAAGAAGGATATATATTTTCGAAGCAGGAAATTTATATATAGTAAATCTTTCTTTGTACATGGATCTTTCTTTGATGTGAAATAATCGTAGCAATTTTGTTGCAAAAGAAACTACAACAGAAAAATGCTTGCAATTAAAAAGAAAAACAATACTCAATTCATGATGATGGTGCTAAACTAGATCAACTAACGCGAGACTTTAAAACTTGACACAAATTGTATAAAGTCAGCAAAATGACAGCGAAATACAAATATGTGAGTAAGATATAATCTTACCTGAAGGAAGTTGCTTGCATTTTAAGTTTCCAGCAGATTCCATTTAAGTTTCCCTCATTTTGTTTTAGATTGCATTAGAAAGGTTGACTTCCCTTAATTCCTGCAAAAGTTTTGTTTTTCATCAATACTATTTTGGTTTTCATCAATAAGTAAACCATAAATTTCTAAGACCAATTAGCAATTAAAAACAACGAAAAGTCGCTAGAGTGTTGTGGGTCGTTTGTTTCTTTGTCACATTTCCAGTGTACATTAGTAGGTTGCAAAAAGTGCACAACATCGCGCAACATGAGAACAAAATAGCAAATGAAAACGTAACTACTACCATCTGGTAAGAACACGTCCTTACTAAAAATATGCAAGGTTCGTAGAATTGCGTTCGCTCGATCTAAATGAGGAACATGTGAAGTTGAGTCAAGTGTGGCTGCTATGTCAACGCGGATAAATCAACGCGTAGTGATTGAATTTTAATAGCTGATAAAGTGAATCGTAGATCGTCTTCTACTATCCTGTTATAGAGAGGAAACTGTAGACCGTAATACAGTGTGAATTTAGGTAGGAAAATGTTGTGTATCGGAAACCTCAAAGTGATCGACCCATGTCTTTGACAAATGAGAAGCATTAACAAGTGAATGAATTGATTGAATGCGAGCGTCGCATCACCAAACAACCTATCGCCACCCAGCTACGCAGGATGGGTCCGTAGTCGGCACTATCGAACAATAGGGATAGCGTAAATTGCGAGAGCGTAGGGCGCCGCGCAAACTTCAAAATGAAAACACATTACAGCGAGGTGAATGTTGTAAAACAATTTTGAAATGTTATCGTGCAAGACATAAGTTCCCCTTCAACACTCTGACGGGACACGGAAGTTGTCTCTAGCATCACGTAAAATCCAATCAGTCTGTGTTTCAGTCTCGTTAATATAGCGTGCCTCCGTTTTACAGACTATTCATACAGAACAATTGAACCGAAAATTCCATGATTATTGATATGTGGTGGCACGTAGCGACCAGGTAGCAGTATTTTGTTTTCGTGCTACATGACATTCTACACTTTCTTTCAGCCTACCCACGTATTATCTGTATCTGAACCTCTTATTCACCCAGTGATACGTGAATGGTATGTAAATAAGGGTACATTCTGGACTACAGCAATTATCGTGGCTCTTTCTGTAAACATTTTATTGTTTAATAAGACTGGAAACCATTTCTGTGCCAAAATTTTGTACACTGTAAAAACTATACCTCTGAATTGGGTACAAAATCACGATTTTGTGCTTCCAACATTTGAGAGGGAGTGGCGAACCCAGAATTGAGTTTAGAGAGTCAGTTGTTTGTCTCCCATTGCTTTGGAGGGAACAGATTTACAGAAACAAAAACGAAGGTAAAATATGAATCTCTGGGTCCATCACGGACTCTGAAAAATAGGTAGTATAATGCTCTCCCAATTTTGAGAATCAATGATGGACACAGCTATTTATATTTTATTATGGTTTTCGTTTCCATTAATTTGTTCCCTCCCAAGAGCTGGTAGGTTTGTTGGTTCTAGGTTTGCGCTCAACATATCATGTTTACCATCATTTGCGGTAGAATTTTGCATCGCTCCAAGGACGCATTTTTCTTTGTTCTCGTCGTGTACACACAAACACTCTTGCATCAAATGTTAGTTAGTATTGATGGAGGATGCATGAAGCAACGTACGTCAGACATTGGTTTCATTCGTCTCGAAAGAGTAATGAGAAAACTTTGTTTTGTATGTATCATTTTTAGTAACTTTGATTTCGGCCTGTCACGATTATGAATGTCATTCTATTTATAATTCACATTCATGCCCTAGCCTAGATCAATCCCGGGACCAGCGAGGTCTATATCTGATCTAATATTTTATGTCATACTTTGTCCTTCTTTTAAGAGAAACATGTCTTTTCCAGAGGTTAACTTGCCTTAGTAGTAACCGAAATATGACGACTTCGAATCCCAATGGGGCGGGGGGGGGGGTCACCCGTCGAAATCGTCGAGCACACCTCACCTTTAAAATATTTACTATTAAAAATCTATTGAAGCGCTGCAAAATTCTACTCCCTCACCTATCTTTGTTTTGGCTTTATTTGCTGCCAAAACACCTGTCGGAATCCCTAGTCCTGATGCAAAGAACACATCCCCTTCCCGAATGGAAATGAGTTGCTGATAACCGGTCTAGACGATGTCGTTTAATGCACTCTTCAGCTGGTTAAACTGGAACCAGAGGAAAACTGGCTTTGTGTTTTGTACTAACTGTTTACATTTAACAAAGAAATAAAAAGGGAAAGAATCCTATCAATACCCATTATTTCTGTTCTTGTCATTTTGTATATCCTCTCTCCTTGTTTTCTTTGATCTTCGAAGCAATCAGCCTCGAAAGGAAGCATTCACAGTTCGTGAAAACAGATACTTCAATGCTCTTGTTACAATTAGTTTCTCAACACTTTTGCCAAAACAGTTACCATAATGTTCGTATTATCTTTCAAATTATTATTACGTATTATCTGTTTGGAACTGGAAGATTAAGCAGGAGAATATAGAAACCTACATAACAAAGCGCTTCAGGTCTTGTGTTATTATACACATGAAGTTTCTTTAGTTAGCACCACTGCATCCATTTTTGGACAACACTTTGACTGACAGTAAGTTAGTGTCTGTTGATAAGTTAGTTCGCCAAGTTGTCAGGAGTTGATATCCTGATGTCACTAAACAGAAATTTATTGCTGGCAAGGCTAGGAATTCCCTCTCAAATTTATGTTTATATGGTTAGAAGTGAAAGGATGAAAAAGTTATATTTAGCCTCCGCTGTATGTTTGACTGGCAAAAAAAAATGCATATACTAGAATAAACATACTTACAAGTAACTTACCGGTATATCATACTTTTGCAACCTATACCATTTATAAGATATTTCTGTACGTGCAGGATATGGCCAAAGTCACATTCCCATGTATAAGGGCAACTGATAGAGTTATGCCGGATTTTCTTTCTTTCATTTGCAAAGTACCACGCTGCATCAAAACGTTGGCAGAGGAAGAACGCTAATTTTAGGTTTTTCAATCTGCTTTATTTTCCACAATCAACGAACGTAGTCTTTGTTCAAATTAGAAACAATGTAATTAATTGACCTAAATCACACCAACTTTCAAAACAAAATCAATTTTCAAGATACAGTGTTAGGCTCTCATTGAAATACAATGTTCGCCAACTATTTGTATATTTATTTTCTTAAATTTCATAGACTAACAGTATACATGAATTTTGCCAACTTCGTCGAGATTCTGACTCAGAAAGCAACACAACCAATTGCCTGTGTTTCTGTGTTATGTCAGTGAAGGATCCGTTTTTGGATAAAGCGCTAACGTGCTAAGTAAGTTCCTTTTGATACTCTGCAGCTCAGTTATCATTGTTTGGCACCACATCAAGCTCCCTGAACAATCAAAACGACCACTGCATCAACGAACGCTCAGGGTATCGTTCATCGCGAATTGCTGTCACCTGGCCAGACAATAAATGCAGCTGTATACTCAGCTATTGGCATGTGTGCTTGCTAAACTAAACATCATAGATCAAATAAGTGTCATACCGTTACGGGAAGCACACATGCCAGGAAGGTACCTACTGTCCTGGACAACTACTTTCCAAGATCCCCTTTCCTACCCTATCCCGGTTCTGAGTCCGAAATGCTTAAAAGCCATAAATAAATTCATATACAGAGGGTATATCTAAATATGAGGGCAAAATTTCACAGACGGACTCCTGACACGAGAACCAAAACAAAAAAATATACAAACATGATTACAGTTCCGAAAGATAAAGACTAGTAATATTTCACGGTAAATCATTAAAGATACACTAAAAGGAAATCTTATTGTTGGAAGTTAATTTGCTTAAGTATGGTGGGTATTTGGAGGCGAAATGGCACGTTATCGAATTGTTACTGTTGCCAATCTTGTATAATTGTTATCAGTTGGTTCTATGTTTGCGCTTAATGTCATGTTAACCATCATTTGGGGATACAAAATACGTAATAAACTAATATACAACTCATTGTAGATCGTCTGCTCTGAGTTGGATTGAATAAAGATGTATGAATGTTATGACTGAACTACATGTGGATGTGGCTCCAGCGAAATGCTATACAATAACCATTAATTCCTGTGAACTGTACGATTTGCTCAAGGTTAATAAATAACAATTACCTCATTTACTAAAGTGCCATCATTTTGTTACCAGCAATGAATAGCTGGCTGATGTGAAACCCGGGAATCGGCCCATATACACTGAGAAGGCGCTGTGTTCTGCTAGTTTCTTATTATAACACCTCGTTGGTGACTCAAAAGATCAGAGATTGAGGCCCTGTAACGGAAGCGACCAATGGCCTTGTATAGTTTTGAGCTGATACCATAAACAAGACCTTTGTATAAAGAAAATAGTATCTAATGCTGAAAACTAACTAATTTTCCCCTCCTTTGGACAGACAAGTAACAAAGATTGTATTTTGCCCCAGGAGTGAAAAATCACTACAAAGTAGCATTGCAAAATTTAACATAAATGCACACATTAAAGCACAAAACGAAAATAAAATTAATCTCCTATTACTATATCCTGTTAACACATACATACAATATAAACCAGAAATTTGGTATTCGTTTTCCAAGGTTTCAGAGAGAGCACAAAAACAAAGCTTCCTTCAATATATTTGAAAATACCTTTAAGAGCGAAATTGAACGTGTGATATGTAAAAGCACACAAACAAAGAAACTTATATTTAACTGAATATAACTTGTAGATATCGAGTTACCAGCTTAAGAAAGGTCTTTAGGCCTGTTGCATCGCATAATAATGGTGCTGAAGTTTGGTCGTCTTATGTGTGTAATACTTGGTGGTTTGTTCATATCTTAAAGTCTATTTTGTAAATAATTTACCTCTTCGTAAACTGAAGCTTACTTATTTTTATTCTGACAACGATGAAATATTTTCGAGACCGTAATAGAAAATACTGTATATCGCCAGTTTCATACCAAAACCTATGTAAAAAAAAAAAAAGGTAAAATTTTCAAGAGATTGTATTTTCTGTTAAAAATTCATTTTATGTTGCACATTTTTTTGTGACTTGTAAAGTCCCAGTTGGGAGTTCAGCTACGAGCTTTTCGAATTTAATGTATCGATTTATTTTAAAACTTTATAATCCAAAAACTCATTTTAAAAAAAAAATGGCTCTTGCAAGGTTTTGGAATGAAGCCGACGAAATAGTCCATTTTTATTGAGAACATTTTTTTTTCAAAATTAATGTTTTAATTACTATGAATTACAAATAATATTTGGATAAGAAAGGTTATGACTTACCCATTTTAACTATGATAAAAAAGTTTTTATACTTTCGTGTAGTTGCGTGGAAACTCTCATAACTTGTTTAATTGTTAGAAGGTAAGGTTATTATTGTTTCTGATTACTATACTCCTCATACGAGACAATTAATCTTTTACTAATGAAAAAATGTCTTTCACACAAGTTAACTGCACCCACCCTAACATGAAGAAAACATGTTATTATGGATACGTGCATACATAATAACAAAGTGCAGTGATTCGAAATTTTACTTTCTAGCAATTATGTTGTAAATGTAGTCAACTCTGTCTGGCATAGCTTTTGTTCAAAATATTCCAAACCTTTATTGCTTATTGTAGATAATAGAATTGAACTCTTGAAGTTCAGTCTTATTACTCGTAGGTCTAGAAACTCTGGCGGATTTGCAATTATGCCTCCTGTAGGCACTGAAGAGTTTCCGGCTCCCCTTTTCCTTTAATAATATGCTTTCTGGCTTAAAAAGTAATTGGAAAATGTTATCGATAATCAAACAAGAATTTGATCTTTCACTTGTTACAATTTCCACTTCACTGATCGGAAATAAATGCATAACTATAAATAAATCATGTCGCTAAAAAAATTAAAGCAAACAAAACAGTTCTTCATGATTTCAACAATACTCAGCCGCTCGCTTGCAGACTGCTACGATCTAAACTCTTTGACAACCGAAGTTTGTAGTGACGTCACTGAAGACACAATGTTTCGCCGTGAATAATTCAATAGAGAATAATACAAGTTCATTATAAAATAGTTCATACTACTGTTTAATATATTCGTCCTCAGTTCTTGATGTTTAATTATCTTGTACCGAAGATTTATGCTCCAAACTCGAGTAGTTGCAAACGGTGAAATTAACATTAACATTATTTTCTTACAGAGAAGTAGAAAGCCAGCTTCGCTATTGAATATAGTTCAATAATCATGAAATTATCGGTACAAATCGAAATAGCGTATTAGGGAGATAGTTGTTGATGATACGTAACTACGAACTTATTTTATCAAAGAGTCCAGACCAGAGTTTATAAACTTTTTCATTCCGTGACCCCTCTTATACCATGTTTTGTGCCCGGCGACCCCTAAAAATACTTTTCTGGTTTATAATAAGCGGTTTCCTTTCACTTTGAGTATCTTGAAGCCTTCAGGAGGCTATTTAACACATACGCACACCTTGCACGCAACCCGCGACCCACCTGGAGGCGCGATCCCCATATTGCGAAAAAGGACTTCGCGCAAGATGCTCTCACGCTTACAGGGTAGTGTGTCTTCTTAACTGACGTAGAAAAGAAGGCACCAGTATTTCAGAAAACTTATCAATCACGGGAAATTGAGAGAACGTAATATATAAGGATTTCTTTGTTGTGGTTAGCAACAACGTATTTTCCCTTTTTTAGCAATAAGAAATATATTGCTAGCAGAAATAATCACATGTATAAATAGCATATAGTTAACCAGTGACATGAAGCACACATATTCCCTGTAATTCAGTTATATAAAAATAACGCTTAGTAGTTCTCAACCCATAGACCTCGTTAAGCATCCGGATCTCATAATAATAAATAATTTACCTGCAACTGTAATAGGTTTAGGTTTCATCTACACATAAAAATCCAATGAGGACACTGTGATTAAAATGATATATTAGAAATTTATTGGAACTAAATTCTCTGTCCTTTTTTTCTTTTCAATTTTCATATAGAACAAAAACAAAATATTATCTGCAAGGAGGGAGGTTCTTTGAAAATTGAACTTACTCAAGATAATCTTTCGTTGAAACACAAAAATGAATAACACAAAATTAGCTTCAATAATAGAAAAGGAAAACTCCAGGAAAAACTCCCTTTTAGTGAAATAGAACAAAAGTGGGCACTTCACCCTCAATAATATATCCAGAACTCACACAAAAGAAAGAAGGATAAAACCCAAATCTTTCCAGAAGGTAAGTATGTTAAATACAGTAGATTACTACTTACTTCATACAAGAGTCCGGTCATTCAACGTATTACCGTTCATTACCACTCTTATATTAGCTCCACAGAAACTCTTCTAAGATTTAATTTG
>JAGDQP010053867.1:486-13460 GCA_022664845.1 Lepisma saccharinum
ATATATATATATATATTTACAGACATTAAAGGTTTCAGATCTTTTTGATAATTATTTCTCACTTGTGTACTTTCTATTATTGAATACTGTGCATCTGGTCTATGGCTTGTAAAACTAAGTGATGTGTACGAAATCCAAAATTTCTTTCTCCGTATTGTACAACATAGATGCTGTTAATATTGAAGAGTGAAAAGAGAGAAAACCTTTATCCTCTTTTTAACGTTAAGAATACTCAGACAAAATGCACGTTACCAACATTATTTTCGGCCTGAGCGTCAGATGCCTAAAGGTTTTAAAATAATTCAAATTCAACCAGCATTTTTTTTTTTATCTCCAATGACAGAAATTGTGTTTGGTTCAGCGATCCATCACTACCAGGTTTTTGCTGCAGCAAAATAAATTTTATAAAAGACTGTTGCAATGACTTTGAGTTAAGACATGCACCTAGAATTTAACTATGTAACTGTATTTATGTTGTTGTTATATCACTTTGTTTGCAAGAAAGTTTTAAATTGGTATTTGCTGTTTCGTGTTAATCGTAATAAATAAAAATATAAATTTACACTGAGTGTTAGATGATACTCTGACTTTTATATACTGGTAAGTGATTACTGACTTGCAAATTGCCCGTTATTTACAGCTCTGTAGGATCGTTATTTAGGCCAAAGGGGAGTAAATCGAAATATTATTTTGGTATTGAAGCTGTTCGAAGACTAAAGTTTAAATGTAGCAAGTAGAATGCACAAAATTATGCATTACGTGCATAATTTATCCATTAGAAATACATTAAAGGTGTACGTAGAAATTATTGATTGTTTTGTTGGTGCTCGTGTAACATCATCTGAAAATCATTTGGCGTTAGAACGATTCTTACTGGAAACAACAAAGGAAACCGAGTTAGTTGTGTAAATTAATCATAAATGTTAAAAGATAAATAAATAAACTTAAAATATAAATTAATTCTCTTAAAAAAGTATTATTTTGGAATCTTTGTTTTGTTGTGTGGTAACGGAAACGTTGACGAGTTGGGGGTGTGTGTGTGTGTCAACATTGCCTAATTTATTATGTCAGTATTAAAATGAAATTTTTAGTAGATTTTAATTCATTGGCATGCGTTGGTAGAATTCGAGCCGTGTAAGTTTACACTATGTGGATTATTTAGGACTTTTTGCTCGAGTTTGGTGGGAGTAGTTACTATAAAATATATTGTTTCTGTATGTTTTTTGTTGCAAATCACTGTTCGAAGTACCGTCATCCTATTGCATTTTTTCTGTATTAGATATTACAATAAAATCCCAGTTATCCGAATTCCGTGTTACCTAACATGGCCATGAAAAATTACTGACTTATCGTGGGAGCAGTCGCGACAGATTTTAAGCACATTTTAAATACATAATTTTGAGGAGGTGATGAAGTTGAAAAAACTACCTTTTTCCAGACGTGCTACATTTACAGCTTTTGTATGCGTAGTATTCCTTAAGAAAATGTAGCTTGTTTATATCGCAATTCAATCACTTAGTGCAATATTATTTATTTATTACTTTATTTACATAATCTGCTAGAGTGCTGTATGGCATTACTAGTCTGAAGAATAATGTACCTCGTTTAGCACTCTTTCAGGAGCGGGATGGGGAAAGTAGGGTGACGTATCCGAGATGAAATTTTGAAAAACAAAAGGCTCAGTTAAGATTGCGGGCAGCAGGACTCGAACTCGCTTGTTTCTCCAGTGCCGAATCAAAGTTCGTGATATTAACCACTGGACAACGGGGAATGGGTTTTCAGATGACTATATGTAAAAATCCATTTATATCATATTTTGAATAATTGATATTTTCACGTATCCGAGCACCCGTTGGCCCCGTGTAGATCGAATAATGAGAACGTTCTATTAGTAAATGGAATGCAATTGTAGGATCCGTAGTTTATTAAATCTTCCCAAGTACGGATGAATATACTTTCGGTTAAAACAAAGTTCAAAATAATTTACTTTGTTCATATATGGCATTCCGTTCAGTTACTTGATGTGTATAAATCATAGTGCATGTTACTATGGGCACACAACTCATTGGTGGAAATTAACTTTTTACAGTATAGGACAACCGTACATACTATCGCTAATCTATACTTGTGTGTAATTTTCGTAACCAGAACTTCGATTTATATATCCTAAAAACTTAAGAAATGTGCATAATTTATGCGCTGTAAAATGTGTGTAAAGTGTAAAATATTGCTGACAATTACAATGCATGCCTTTTATTAAACATTTTACAAAATGTTTTTTTTTTTGTGAATATACAAGGCTTACACGGTCCTTGATAATTCATAAAAATATTGAATTTTATTTTTGTTTTCAAAGGTACTTGAAAGTCCGGGAGTGTCGCGGATAGTCCTTAAAAAAGTCTTTGAATTTTATTTGTGAAGGAAATTAAAAATAAAATTTGTTTGTTTAAAGGAGAAATTGTTGTTATTGTCACTGGCATCATCATTTTTTCATTCTTACAAACTATAATTAAAGTATGTTGAAACTGGTACAGTGGCTTCTTAGAAGGGACCACGCAAAGAATAAATACATTTGGCCTGGGTATATTATAGAGAAAATTAAAGCACAATTAATGCTAATTACAAGTGTAATTGAAATCGGCAAAGGGTATACGTCTTTCGAGATATGTTCTTTGAAAATCAGTTAATAAAATAGGACGTGTTAATGAAATTCACCAGCTATTTGTGTAAAGCTGCTAAGAGTTTTTTTAAACGTAGAAATAACGCAAATATGGTAAAGAAATGGAGGTTGAAGATATTAAAGCACTGCTGGGGGTAGATGTTTGTTAGATTTGATGAAGAGATAAATGTCCGGAGCTTCCATTACAGGCCTTTCCAAACGCCATTATTATTTTTATAATGGTCTATGTTCACTTTGTTATGTCAGCGAGAGCCTTATTTTCATGCCAGTTTTGTAGTGTACCATGGGCGATGCACATGGTATTTACAATAACTATCATTTGTGGTCCGGTGGTTGAAAAGTTGTAATAATAATGACAATACAGGAGTCCTGAATTTAAATAAATGTTTCAGCATACATCTTACCTCTATCTAACCGTATACAGGTGCGTGTTTGCCAACAGTTGTGACAGACTCTATGAGAACTTTGTATGGATCGTTTTCTGGAGTTACTGTTTTTTCATATTTTCACTTTTGGTGAAGCATACTTCATCTGCTTGTTATCTATGAGGCTAAAGTTTCTTTTATGTTATTAATTTTTGTACTTGAGTTAGTACGAGTTTGTCTAAAGATAAAACTCTTACTTAATTTTAGGTTGTGACAGGAACCCCGTGGGATGAACCTGCTGTCTTAGCTAAAAAGCATGAAAATGGTCTCCCAGTGTTTGTTGTTCGATTTCAACTGGTGGTCAAGAAACGAAAATATGATATCCAGCCTCTGGAAGACGAGACACCTGGAAAGAGAGCAGGTGCCCGCCAATCTTTGAATTCCAAATTCGAGAATGAAATTCAATCTGTGGGTATTAATAGCAAAGTACCAAATAAAATTGGAAGACCCACCGAGAGAAACATTGGTAATGATATTTTAGAATCTGTTCCTGCATCGTGTGCATCACCAGTGATAGTACGCCAAGGTATGTTGTACTTGTCTATTATGTTTTCAATGTACATTGTTAATCTTGTATATTAAAGTGGTGAAGAATAACTGATCGAATGCCACCTTTTGTTTAAGTGAGTATTGCTTTCGTGGGAAGAGATAGAAAATGAAGAGGTCTGAATCTCTGTTGTAGGGAGATCCAGTTTCCCTTGTTGGAACTAGGAAGAAACCGTTTGTAAATGTGGCTGACCCGAAGAGAAGTAAAACCACTTAACTTTTCCGATGCCAATTCGTGGACAACAACGTAGGTATTTCACATGTTGATTAGTTGCGTTGAATTTGCTGTACTATGTTTATCAGCTTTACTAAGTAAATGCACATTATCTGCTGCGAGTGTGTATTTGAATATTTGGGGACAAAAGGAAGACAGTTAAGAAATTTTGGCTCATTCATAGATTTTTTTTTTCGCGTTCAGGTGTGGTGGTGGTTCGTAATCTTTTGGACGGTTCAGAAGATAGCCTGTTATTTTCTCCCGCATATGCTCTTAAATACTTCTGCACCATTTCTTTTGTCGCCTGTAGATTTCATCTCGTCATTTATAACAGTTTCCAAGTACTTGATGCTGTATGAATATTATTGTTTTCCAGAATACTTCCTAATTTCTTTTGACGTTTATTGTACCACTTGTTAGTTTTTTTTTAATTGTGTACAGGGTGTCTACCACACCAAAAAGCAAGGTAAATTTAAATTTTGGGGCCATTTTAGTAACTAATGACTAAACTAATGTCTCGAGTCCATTAGCTGTTAAGTCTCTAAAATCCACAAACAAAAATCCATGCCCCAGCCGGGATTCGAACCCGAGATCATATGTAAACTTGAAATTTATCTTTTAGTCTGTATGTAAGGATACAGACTTCTATGATGTAAACCAAAACCAAAGTGATGACATAGGATTTTAACAAACTGTTTGATTGGTTCATTTTGATTGGAGAAATTTTAGAAGAGAACGCAGAAACCCAATCACATTATAATTTGTATTACAAATGTTTATTTTTGTAGTACATATGAAAACGATTACACTGAGAACAAAAAGTCCAGTTTTTGTGTACAAGACAGAAATTATTGTTTTGTAACATTATCTACTTTGTGAATTTGTATAAAAATATTTTGATTTCTTCACAAATTGCTCAAAAGCAATTTATACTCAATTACCTACGTGTATGCTAAAGGATGAAGATGCAAAGCTGCGTATTCACTATTGTATATCATAAGTAAGTAACGTCACATCTTCCTTCCTTTTCTAAATTATTACCAGTTGTTGTAATTGCCTATTTGTCATGGCTATCTTCCGCAACAAACACCACGTATTCCTGAGTTTTATTTTAGTTTTTACTGGTTAAGATATTTAAAAAAGAAAAACAACTAAGTAGCTTTCCAGTGCCGCAAGTTATTTAAATAAAAAAATGATTTAAATAAAAAAATCTACAAAAATGATTTTAAAAAAATCAACAAAAAATGATTTTTTTTTTAAATCGTGATTTTTTCAACCCTGCCGAAAAGACACGGAAGTCCCCCAAAAGTCCCGAAATTGAGGTGCTGGTTACGGGAAAATATTACTGAATAGTGCTAAACAACTTATTTCCGAATTTTTGATAATTAATGTGAGTGGTGTTCTACCCAGTGCTTTTAACCCGATAGACCAAAAATGGCGGACATGTCATGTGTATTTCATTTATGCGCAGGACATTGAATTTCTTTGCATAAATTACTGCTGTGTATTACTAATTCACTTAATTAGTTGTGGGGACTGTCATTGTTAGAACGTGGACATTAAATTGGAGACAAAACAAGACAAGACTACTATGTTGCGTGGTCATGTGTTATGTGTAGTCGAGTTGAGTACAACGGTGATCTCAAAATGACATGCTTCTCTAGTGCGCTGCGAGATTGAAGCTATTTTTTTAAATTAAATATAATAAAATCATTAAGAAAAGCGTTAATGTGCCAAAAGTATATGCTTTCACTTACCAGTTTGTTTGTTTGTTGGTTTAATGATGCCTGGAAAGTGCATTTTTCGAGAATACTGGATTACTAATGATGGAAATGAAGACATCGCAAAGTGACTTCGAAATGTGCCGGGTGATAAATATAAAGCATTTTGCAGTTTCTGTTTAGCAACTTTTGATATTTCTCACAGTGGTCTAAATGCAGTGAAGGGCAAGAAGCATATTGAATCGTCAGCAGCATTTCGCTCTGGAAAACAAAGCGTTCGTACTTGCAAAAAAGTTGATACCAGCGTCACAAACTAAGTGTTCTCTGGCAGAAAAGTCGCAGGATAAATTTCAAAAACAGGATCCTCGAAAGTCATAGTGTCGATTCAAAGGTCTGTTGTTTTTTTAGAAGTTGTGTTATAGGAAAAGTCTTGTGGGCTATAAATAAGGTTATGGAAACATGGCCAATAAAGCAAGCACAAGAAAGAGATTAGATGTCACCGAAATAAGAATGCTACGCTGGATGTGTGGAATAACAAGAAGAGACAGAGTGAGAAATGTGAGAGTAAGAGGTACAACCAAAGTTGTCCAGATATCTAAGAAGATGTAAGAAAGAAGACTACAGTGGTATGGACATGTAATGAAGAGAAAAGATGACTATGTAGTCAGAAGACTGATGGCAATGGAAGTGGAGGGCAAGAAAAGTAGAGGGAGACCAAGGAGGAAATGGATGGATGTGGTTAAGAATGATCTCGGGTAGAAAGGGTTGTCAGGGGAAGAAGTTCAGGTCAGGACTTTGTGGAGAGGACACATCAGAAACGTCGACCCCACCTAGATGGGAAAAGACGGAGAGATTCTTCAGCACAAAGTTGTGCCATAGACAGTGTAATAGTACAGAAATTTCACATGCAAAAAGACAAACTTTCGTACATTATATAACTTATGGACTTGGTCCTTTTTTCCAAGATTCTCTAGTTAAGGAACTACATAAGAATACTTCTGTTTATCTGTTGATGAAAGTTTTAATAAGGTGAGTCAAATGAGGCAAATGGATATTCTCGTTCGGTACTGGAATACTTCAATTCAGGAAATATCAACTTTTTACTTAACATCAGTATTTTTGGGCCGTTCAAGTGCATCTAATCTGTTGAAAGCTTTCCATGAAGGTATTCTTAAATTAGGTCTCTCAGCAAAATGTATATTGCAAATTGCAACAGATGGTCTAAATGTTAACATCAAGTTCTTATGTGCTTTCAAACGATCAATGGGATCATCAGAATTAAATGAAGACGGCAAAATTGTAACAGATCCAGGCACGTGTTCTCTTCATGTTGTGCTCAGATGGATTGAGAATATAAATGTAATTGAAAGAGCGTTAGATATTATATACCCTGTTTGAAAAAGTATATTAAGTCTGTTTCAGCTCACCCACCTGAGAACAATAACTTCTCCGGTTTGAGCTTTGTGGAAGATGCTTCCTGCTAAATTGTCGTTTCTTCAGTCGGTGGCTGTGGAATTACAATCTCTTTTTATTTCATTTCAGACGGACAAACCTTTGATGCCATTCTTGTACATTGAAATGTATTCAATACTTAGAAAGCGATTTCTGAAGGGAGAAGTTATGAAAGCTGTTAAAAACCCTGCACAGATGCTTTCAGTAGAAATTAAGGATAAAGATAACTTATTATCAATGAAAGATACTGACATAGGATTTGGAGCAAGATCAGCATGTAAAGGTTTGAAAGACGTAAACATCATGTCCTTTAGACGTGATTACAGGAATTTCTTGATTGCTATATTTGAAAAACTAATTAGTAAAAGAAGTCCTTTACTAATAAAATGATGGAGAAGGGAGCGACATGTTTGGCACCATCAGTCATGCTTATTTCAGTATTAAACAATTGTCGAGTGACTCTAGCTTTAGAAGAATTCATTTCTGCGAACTGGATTTCTCCTTCAGAAGCGGATCAAATAAAAAGCTGTTACCTAAAATTTGTGAAAGCAAGGAATTCCGCAAAAACGGACTGATTTTGAATGGAAAACGCAAAGATTGGATACATTTTTCGTTGAAAATTTACATGCAGACGATGCTGTGTTTCTGAAATTTGCCATGCAGATTCTGTGTATATTTCATGGGAATGCAGTCATTGAAAGAGGATTTTCTGTGAACAAGAAGTGTCTCTTTGAAAATCTACGTAAAGAATCTCTTATAGCTCAGCAATGTATTCATTCAGCTGTCTCTCAATGTAGTGGATTGATAAATAGTTGTGTCCAAAATATGATGATGTCTGTAAGGCTATCCTCCTCACGACGAAAGGAAGCTTTGGTAACGAAAAAGAGGAAGAGGAGCGAGACAAAATTAACAACACTAGGAAGGAAATTAGGACCCTTTAAGAAGAAAGAAAGGAAACTACTGGAGCAGGCTGAAGAAGAAGCTGAACGAATTCAACAGAAAATTGTTTCAGCCCAAAAGAAGCTTCGTCTATGTTAGATTTTTATCGTTTTGATGAAGATGATACATTCAGAAGAAACTGCGTCAGTGCTAGATTTTTTATCGTTTTATATGAAATAAGATACGTTGTTAGTCTGTTAAGTGTGGTATGTAATGATATGAGTGTAAACGAAAATATTACTGCCGAAGATTTAAAAAAAAAGTTTTAAGTGAGCATCGTTAATGGGTTTCTTGGATACTGCATACTGAGATAAGGCAAGATCTTCCTAGTTCTGTATTGTCTTTTCAGATCGTAGGAATGATGTGTGTGAAGTATATAAATTGAATGTAGTAACAGAGTTATCGAAATTTTTCAGTATATTGTACAGGTCACTAAATTTGATAATTATTCCGGAAAAGTAACAAATTGGGAATTTCGAATTTTGGTAGACACCCTGGTGTATTAATGCTCAAGTCAATGCGTGTCTTGTGAATACTGTTTATTTGTAGTTAGTTGCAATGAATAAAGGATGGAAAAACCCAGGTAAATGAAAATGGCGAACATGCACTGACCATCTACCGAGCGGCCGTGATTCAGTGGTAGAGCGTGAGCTTAGCATTCTGGTGGTCGTGGGTTCAATCCCAGAGGCCGACCATCCTGACAGGTTTTTTTCCAGGGTTTTTCCTCAGTCACTCCAAACATATGCAGGGATGGTAGCTTCAACTTCGGCTCTGGCCGACACGTTCTTGCATCCTTTCCGCTACCCAATCCCTACCTTGGCCTTATGCCTAAAGGCCATAAATAAAATTCAAAAACACTTACCATCCGTGTTCGTGCTTGGAAATTACTATCCTATTAGTTACTTAGTACACATTGATAACTTATAGTATATTTAAAAAGAGCTTTGCATTCACTCTTACTCTTTCTTTTTTTTTAAAAAAAAATATTGTGTTTATTTCATCGTTGAATGAGTAGAGACTAAGATTTTGTTTGGAGCAGATCTGTAACCGACTTCTTAAACGTAGAGATTGATTGCAGTTGTTGTAATTCGGGCGGAAGATCATTCCAAGCTTGTACGGTGGAAACCGTGAACGATTTGGAATAGAAAATAGAAGAGTGATGAAGGACCGAGAGTAATTTGCTTTCCCTTGACCTGATGTTGCGATCATGGTAGGAGCTAAGCGACTGAAAGCGTTCCTGTAAGAAGGTTGTAGTCTGTAGATCACGCTGATTAGTACAAGTTGGTTTTGGACCCGACATTTTAATATGATGTACTCTGATCTAAAGTCATATTCAGGCGGTGACATTGCGAGAATTTTTGCTTCAATATGTTCGTTAATGTATATCGCAACACCGCCTGCTCGTTTCAGAATCGTGTCATTTCTAATTAAATTAAACCCTGGTATATAATAAAAATCGTCAGTTAAAGTTGGCTTGTCCCAAGATTCGCTGACGAGAATGAAATGAAGGTTGCGTTGGTGGAGAAATAATTCCTAAAACTCGTGAAATGTACTCAGGGGAGCTTGTGTATTTAAGTGAATAGCATTCAGTGAATGGCCCTTAGGCACTCTTTCGAGTTCGCTTTTTAACAAAAGCGCGGTTGGTGAAAAAGTAGCAGGGGTAGAAGAAGGCAGAATAAGATCACTCCCCTCGCTTGGTGAAACTGTTATTTGAGGAAGTGTTTGGAACAAGGCCTTTCGAGTCGGTGTTGCAAACTCTGTTTCTATATCCGTACTATTCATATACTATGTAACAATGAAAGAAGAAGAAGTGGAAAAAGAGAAAATGAATTTTGAGTTATATACAAACTTATTATTACTCGACGATGAAGTGTACTTACTGGATACAAGGTTATTTACGTAGCACACTATCATGGAATACAGTTGTCTAACCTGTGACACAAACACGAGAGGGATTGATATTTTTGTATGCACAGCCCTCGAAATAAATGATAACCGACACACGCTATAAGACATATAAATACACACGCACACCAACACAAACGCACAAATACACACATAATGCCATCACAGTGTTTGGAAATCATTCTTTGCAGTCTAAATAAGAGATGCGTCTCAAGTTGCTTCTCAGTATTTCATACTGGCTTCATTTCCTTTCCTGTATAAGAACTTGCAGTTCACTTTCTTTGGTTATGACACGTTTCGTATTTCCAATTAAAACATAAACACGACCATCAAGAGACCACGTGTTTCTTGGTCCATAGCGTTCTGTTACTTGCTGAATAAGTTTGAGCCGTTTTGCTGTCAGGCATTCGGTTAATAGAATTCCGGTGTGTTTTAGTTTCCTCTTTGCCCGTCGTATCGTATCCCTATCACGGTAGGCAACAAGGTGGATGATTATAGCACGCTTACTTTGTTGTACCATCTGAGCTGCTGACCTGTTTCTTTCCCGAACACCGAGGCGATCGACTTGATCAATCTTGTCCGGAAGGAGATCTATGCCCAGTTTGTCGCGAAACACTCCATGTAGGATGAGGTAGTTGCGCCTACTATATTATTCGAGTTCGTCCAGGGAATCCTCTTGTTTCTGCAGGCTGAGGGAGACAGTCACTAAATCGCTCTTTAATTGAGACACTTCCTTCTAAATAACTTTTAAGTTCTTCTGATATGCCGCTGAAGGTTGCTGCCGCTGTTTCTTCCGACTTTTCGCTTGCTGAGTATCGAGCGATGCAAGAGCCTGAGTGAGTTTCTCTTGAAGAATGTTGACAGTAGATTCCAAGCTTTCACATTGCTTGTTTAAGTCCTTGTTTTTGATGGTGGTCATTTTTTGTTCGCCCTATCTTTGAACTGAAAGATAACTCATTTATATAAAGTATTATATTAATTAAAATTATTAATAAATTTAATAATACGGTTAATAACTGTAGTAATGTATGATCATTAGAACAAACAATGGCTAAATGGTTTGAAGTGTGTTGTCCTATTAACTTATTTGGAGACGTCATTTAAAAATGCATTATTTCTTGATTTAACAATATTTATTTCACATTCCTCTGCAGAAACAAGCAGTAGTTTCACATATCTATATCTCCGAATTGCAGCATTCCACATGTTTCAATGTTTTTCTCAGACATGCTAAAGCGTCGCGCTAACAGTTACAATCAAATTATATTGAGAGAAAAATCTCTCAGAATCAGCATTTGAAACAGGCAACCAAAGCGTTTTCAGACATGAATCACAAAAGTTTGCAAATTTTGGAACCTTCTGTTTTAATAACATCAAAGCTTCTACAATGTCAATATTTCCGTTTGTCAGTTGGTTTTTTTACAATTTCTATCAAACCTATGTAATTAAAAAGAGTGTCTTGGCAACTACTGAAAAAAGGAAGTTTGATAAGCATCTCTTTAACTTGAAGAGCTACACCTGGGTCAAATAAATTAGAAATACATGAAAGCCACCTAGCCTCAACAGCCAACAGCGTTTGCTTACAAATGTACGAAATGTATAAGAAAAGTAATGAGTGGAGATTATCGCGATTTACTTTGCATTTCGCTTTAGTCCAGTCAATTCGCGATTATCGCGATTTTTTAACACATTTCTTGGTGGCGGATATATGTACTTTGCTTACATAAATTTAAAAAAAATGAATTTGTGACATTTCGTGATTATCGCGATCTCCATAAATACCCGGCCCTGGTTATGAAGCTCCGTTGAAACTACGCGTGTCTCGACTCGCCCGCCATCTCTTGACCTCTTTGCCGGCGTCGGGAAGTGGCGCTCCCATCGCCCAGTCAGTTCTACTGGCTGCAATCAGCCCTGGCAGCTGCTAACATCGTTGCTGCCTATGGGAAGTCCAACAGCAGGGCCAAAGTGCTTCTCTGTTGAGCATTTTTACTTCCCACTTGCGTAGGGGATTGGCGACCTCATCGCAGGTCTACGGACCGCAACGTGATGACAGCATCACATAGCCCGAGCAGCAGACCATCGCTGCTCGTATACGGCGTAGGGAATTGGCGACCCCATCGTCCAGCCGGCTTCTGCTGGTTGCAATCAGCCATAAATGGCGTAGGGAATTGGCGACCCCATCGTCCAGCTGGCTTTTGCTGGCTGCAATAAGCCCTCGCAGCTAAACACCTACGCTGCTTGAAAGGAGGACCAGTAGAGAGGAGTTTCACTTTCACCTCATTTTTCATCCATTGATGATTCATTATTTCATCTCCTCTTTTACTGCGATTTGATCCTCCATGCAATGCTCAAGGATGTGACAGGATGTACTTTCATTGACGCTGGCCCCTGGGGCCCGAGGAAAGGGGGCGGAACCATTGGATAGCGCCTAGTTCTTAGCAGCAGATTCTTGGATGGTCTAGCTCGTTGAGACTGGGAAGTGCGCCATTGGGGAGCTCTTCGGACCTTTGGTCTCGCCAACACTCGGGGGAGTGGGTGTCCCAAGTATCCATCAGTCGGGAGTACAAGTGATTTCGACGCCAAGTCATTGGACTTCGCCTCGATTTCCAGCTTGCTGACAAGGGTGATGAGGGTAGTACCCGGCAGCCTCGTTGGCTCCTCAGAACGAAGACGGAGAAGTGTGGGCATTTACGGCTAAAATTCATCATGGCTCCTCCACATCCTAATAAGTCGCCTTCGGAGAAAGAGAGAAAGAGACAGAACGAAGATAAAGTCACTGATGCAAGCAAGAAGGCGCATACAGCTAATGAATCAAACAGTGACAAAGAAGAGAAAATCGTAGTAGAGGAAAAGACCAGAATCGTACCGACTATCACACAATATCTTGTAATTAAGGTCAAGGACGAAACAGAGAATCCAGGTGGTTTGAAGGGGTTATCCCCTTTCATTATACAGAAACAACTACATCATGTTGCAGGTGAGCTTAAGAATGTTAAAAAGCTTCGCAACGGCACCTTGCTCGTGGAGACTGATAATAATAAACAGTCAAATAATCTCCTAAAGATGAAGACCTTAGGACCATTCGAAGTTCA
>JAGDQP010053869.1:3447-13459 GCA_022664845.1 Lepisma saccharinum
TATATATATATAAATATATATATATATATATATAATGCTAAAGTGGCTTTATATTTCGTGTGTACTATGTACAAAGGCACTATGACCTTTCAACATTTTTGTATTCCTGAGAAAGAAAATCAAATAACAATGGTGCGTTGTGTGTTATAAACTATGTAGAAACGTACATATCTATTCTGCATTTATCTTGCGAAGGTTGAAATATCACGCTAGCATTAATACCACAGAAAAATAAGAACTTCCTTGAATAAACTTTACTTTATGGACCGCATCTTCCGCTAGGTATTGAAGAATATGTACGCTTTACATCACTTATTACTTTACCACTAATTGTCGCAGACAATTCTATAAATATCTAGCGACAACCAGATATCCATAAAGTCTTACGAAAAGCTATGTCATTATTTCGTTAAATACGCACTCGAGTTGATCAACACCCGATAAACGTGGTAGCATGCGGAGGAATACTTATGGCGACAATCAGTGTCAGGGTTCGATATGCGATAAATTACGAAGGGGTGATCGTAAAACTAGTGGTTGCTGGTAAGTTTCAAAATATTACCTGAAAGGGTAGAAATACAAAGATTTTATCCCTGGTTGGGATGATATTCGGAATCAACAACCGGTGTTAAAATACTCACGCACCAGGGAAGATCCCAGATATCCTCTCGGCAAATCGGACGCTGCTTTGTGTTATGAATGATCGTCCATAAGAAAACATTGACAGCATCTCGAAAGAGCGAAGGGGCTTAGTTAAAGTCATGTTAAATATTTTCCTGTAGACGTGATGTACATGGCGTTTAAAAGACACTGCATGGGCTTGCCCCCAATGCGCAAGATACTAAATAGTCCCTGGTTTCTCTCTCGCCCTTTCAATTTTATTTCACCCTTCAATGACTCGAAACATTGTATTTAGACGTGACAAAGATAAGGGGCTTCCCCCGTATCGGGAAGGGCGTAAGGCATAGTGCTGTTACCGCCCATACAATTCATTTTTATCTTATCTTATCGAAATATTGTATACTTACCGTACTCTACATTGTGCTATTGGTTGTACTAATCTTCAAATACGTTGATAGAAAAGTACTCAAGTGTTTGCGGGATGTAGATAACTGCATTCTAACTTTTAGTTTTTTTTACACCTACATATCAGGCGCTTATTATGCGTAGGGACTTGAGAAAGTATATGAGGGTGAACAACCTGAGTATTTCCTTCAAACTCACTTTAAGATAATAATGCAAAAATCTGCAATGCTATGATATAAATGCTATAAATCAAGGTTCGTAGTCATTACCAGGTGAACGAGAAGTGATAATAGAATAGATACGCTACAGTGAATGATAGAAACATGGAATTAGTCAGATCCCCCCAATGGTGATGTAACCCCCGAATTGTCAAGTACACGGTAACTTAATTTTTACTGGAAGTGTGTGGCATAATGTAGATGAAAACTCTCTATAAAATCTGGAACAATTCAACTTGCTTCTCTCCAACTTTTGCTTTACTTCCCCAAACCAAAAATACTGACTGAATCCCTGGAAAGAAATGTTTCATCACTTCTGATTTAGAGGTATGAAATCTATAAGCTGCTTTAAACTTAAATTGAATATTGTAGGGTGAAATGGAAATGTTATAAAAGAAACTAGTTGGATTTATTTCACAATTTCAGCCGCTAGACAAAAAAATATGTATACAATTTGATTTCTTTCATTAAAGTACTGTCCATTATTTACTATGTTAAATGTACCTCGGATGGTAACATTTTTATCTAGGCTTCTTTTAGTGAAACAGGCGGTAACATACCTTCTGCCATCTCGCTGGGTCTTCTGGGTAAACTAAATGGCCGAACGTCCGGAAAGGCACCTTCAATGGTACAGCTATGGACATAAAGATTGTCGCATATCTTTAGAGAATATTTCCCAAATTCCCTGTTATTTTCCCGCAGTAGAGGGAAGTTTCCTGACGTTGAAAAATATGAACATAAACCGACATTAAAACCCATTACAGAACAATTGTGATATATATTGTAATTATTCTCACAAATAAATAAGGGATTACAAATGAAACACAAGATTCTAAAATAATAATAATAAATTAGAAACACTTATGGCCGCTTTCACCAACCTTCCTTAAATTTCGGTTAAGGGCGCGTTAGTTAACGCTTACATAAATATTTAAGCGTCCCTTAAGTCTTTTCCATTGCATTTAACGCTACGATTTAAGGGTCCTTTAACAAATGAGACGTTAAAGCACTGCTATTCCTGAATGTGCAATTTCTCATACATGCTGTTCTATTTTCAAGAATTGCGACTGGTTGATCCGCGAGACTGGCCACAAATAAATGACAATCACAGTGCGTTAAGTATAAAGTTCGGTCTAATTTCCCGCGTGTACAGTATTTGTTGTACTGTATTCAGAGCGCCTACAAATGAATGCTTATAATTCAAAATAAATATTGTACCTTAGAACGCATAAATAAATGTTTCTTATCTATTTCGCCTGATTGACGGAAAGTAAGTGTCAGTGTAGGGTGTCCGTACCTGTAATGGACCAGTCGCCAGTGGTTGACCAATAAGGGAAACAAACGGTAATAATATTTATATTTGATACAGCAGTAAACAAAATACGCTTTATTTTTCCGTAAGCTTTAATAGTGTAGCCCCAAACGCTGTGCAATCAGAAAACGTACTGTCACCCACCAAAATCACTTAAATGTATAAAGTGAATCTTAAGCTACAACTAATACATTATATACGTGCATATATACTAGAAGCCACGGAACAGTGAAGTAATTAATTATTTTATCCCTTCGTTGTTCAAGGAATAATCTATAGTAAATAGAATGAATGATTTACACTGGAACAATCATCGTTCACAATTGGCTATTTACAACTGGTCACCTACTGGTGCAACTTCACCTTCAGCAATAAATTTTTGTCTTGTCAAATGAAACAAATGCGAGTTCTTTGACTTTTTCTGTACTGTCTCAGGCTTCGTTTCGAAGACCAAATAAGTATTTTTATATTATTATATAAACGCCAGTTCTTGTTTACTCTTGAAATTTTATTGATTTGATCAACCATTGGCACGACCACCTTGTATAGTTTCGACACCGTGCAAATAGAAGCAGATGAAGCTATAAACACATTCCTCGAGTATGTTGATACGGATTGTTTTAATTCTTTCGGTTTTTATTCCGCAGAGCCGATAAAATTACCTTATGCTCATTGTTTTTTTATTGTTTACTAAGTTACAGTGGGTTAGGTTAGGTTATTTTATACAACCTTTTATTTTCTTTTTCTTTTTTTTTTACTGTTTGCAATTAAAGCTACAGTGGCTGTATCGGCTCTGCGGAACTTCACCCATTCTTTCCCTTCGTAACTTACGTAGTTAATTAAGAAATTCTTTATATTAGCTTCTTCTGTTATATGGCGGGTGAATGTACTTCCAGTGTAAATATTTTGGTTGCGTCCAATGCAGAGAGTGATACAAAATCCAGTGGGATGGGCATGCATGAATGCAAGGACACTTTTTCAAGGGCACATGTGTGTTGGTGTACCCACATCACTCTTTGATTTTACATCACATTCTTCTGCATTGTACGGAACCGAAATAATGCAAATAACTACATTAGAAATAAGTAGTTCAATGCCATATGACAGAAGTAACTTACAGAAAGAATTACAGTTAACTGCAATGTTCTCTTTATTCCGATAAATACAGACTCGTTTTGCTAGATTTGGCTTGTGATCTATTTAAACATGGATATGAATTACGTTTTGTCGGTAGTTAAGGAGGTTTTGCATTCAAGGGAACAGTAAAGCATCTCAATGATCTATGTACTTCTATGAACTTCAATGCATTATGTTTGCAGTTCTTTTGTGCAAGACAAGGTGAAAATGTATAGCTGATTACATCCACAATGGAATCACCTTATAAATAGTGTACAAGGGAGCTTTCTACGAAATCTTCTACTTATGGAGTGCTTTCCCTCAACTATTCCCGACGGCTATAGTCAATGTTATGAGTAACTTTAACTAAGATGTAGTTTTTATGTAGAAAGTCATGATTATATAACTAGTAATAGTCACTACGACCCAAGAGTTCAAAAGAAACAAATGCATTGCCCACCCCTTTCTGAAACAGTTTTGTAAATTGTATATATACAAGTGCATTACTGGAAAGTGTTCTACCAAGGAAACTATAATCTACTGTGTTATTTACACATTATACATTACACACAAATGTGTTGCCTGTAAAATTGCCCAAAGAATGCTTCTTCTTAAGTATTTCTTGTATAAACATTATCGACCATCATATTTACATTGCTAGGTAAGAAAGCAACGTTATTTCCGAAAGTACAAGGATACGTATTTAGGAAAATATAAATCATACACTATAATCAGCATAGTTGTCCGCCATATTCCTACGTAATTTAAGGTCGCGTTAAACAGTTAAGGGAGGAAAATCGCGTCCTTATGTTAAGGGCGAGTTTGAGGAGCTGTTAACCTTGAGAGAGGTTGGTGAAACACTCTTGCGCTGTGAGGAAGCGTTAAATGGACTTAACACTTCCTTAACATTTAAGGAAGGTCGGTGAAACCGGCCATTAATGTGGTTTCAATTCACACTCTTACCTTGAAATCTAGTAAAATAAACTTTTCTGTGTTTAATAGGCTGGGCGAGGGGTTAACGTACTGTACTCATATTGAAATTTCATTTTGTCACGGGTTCAAATCCTGGTCGTCGTTATTGTTTTTCAAATTGTAGATTACTATTGATAATCTTCATTTTTATCGTTTTATTCGTTTGATATCTAATTCTATTATGATTCTTCTATAGTTTTCCTGTTAATTTAACAGTCATTTCAAGAATCATTTACTATTTTTAGTACAGAAACAATCTGAAAACCGACTGACTTTTTTAAAAGAACTTAAGAATGTAAAGTAATATGTGTCAGAAATGTTCTTGAATAAAACAATTTAGTGATTATTTATTTTATTGAACGCTAGCTGTAATTGTCCCAACTCTTCCGAGAGGATTAATGAGCTTCGAACCTTTAAGTTAGTTCTTGAGTCTAGGTCACACTAGGCTAGTTTACCTACCAGTGGCTGTTGGGGGTTCCCACTTGGTTTACCATCGCTTGTATTAAATACTAATGGCAACGTTAATACAGAGTAATCCATATAGATTTGTACAATTTCAATTACTTACTTATTACCTTCTTGTGGAAGTGACACATGGATGGAAGAGAGGGGGAGGCAATTACTTTAACAGTTATCGTTTAGAATAAAACATTTAGTCATTCTGAAATAACTAGGGGGCGCCATCATAAATCCGCCCATGATTAGTGACAGTGAATTTGAGATTGCATTGCATTGTCGAATCGGCTCCAGCAGAATCCGTTGAGCGGCCATCGCTGAAATTAAAATACGATTATCGTCCATAGTTGAAAAGCTGAACAGTGAAGGCTTACATAAGCTTTATTTTCTAATGTCACGTAGGCTTTGCTACGTCTACTACTACGTACTACTACTACTGCGGCTACCGCTGCTTTTAGGTCTCTTAATAGCAAAGCTATAGCATAATGGACCTTCCATTCCCGCTCATGGTGTTAGTCCGTCCGTTCGTGTCCAGAAATGAAATCTCAGGAATTACAAGGTGTAGAGAGATGCTTGAGATGTTCAAGGAAAAGTCTTAGTTAAACCAGCTCAGAGCCCCTGGAACCGTCTTGATTGGTGCAGTCATTCCGTATTGCCAACCCATTTTAAAAAATCAATTCTAAAAATTGCTTCCATTCAGTTATACGTAGCTGCACCAAACATTATTCGACGCAATACAAATACATTCAGAGAGCATACGTTGCCGGGAAATTCATTCACCAGCGTTGCTAGCCTATTTTCTATAAAATTATCTTTTTTCATATTGCTTACATTATTTTAGTCATACCAGCACTAAACTTGGCATAAACATTGTTTGACTCAGTAAGAACATACCACAGCTATTCCCGCTCAGCAGGAATCCCGTTGTCAGTATTGTCAGTGAACGTCAAAATATATTTCTTGGATCATAAGGTGTAGAGACATACATTGTGTGCCTTGCGAAAGGTCTTAGATTATCTCAGAGCCGCCGAAATAGTCTTGATTGATGTAGTAGTTCAGTATTGTCAGCACATTTTTAAAAAATCATGAATTTTTTTAATTGCTTCCATTCAGCTACACCTAGCTGCGACAAACTTGACATAAACATGATTCGACAAGTACTGTGAATTTTTCGAAACTAAGCACTGCAATTGTCAGTGTTGCCATCCTATTTTATAAAAGATAATGCTTGTTTGGCTAAAATACTATCAAGGGACCGGGTCCTCTGAGATTGTAAATAGAAGTGCAGCTCTAACTTTTTTCTGCTGTTGCTACTACTACTACTACTTCAAATTCAATATATACTAATAGTGCTACTCCTTCTTACTGCTTCTACTACTACTACAAACTGCTAATATGCCGAAAACTCAGATAGATTGTGAGTGTGTAAAGCCAGCGAGTCGGTCGCCGAAGTAATTTCAAGCGAAAGTTACGTCAGCACGGATAGAGATAATGCGTAAAGTTTTGATAATGCGTATAATGAAACAAGAATCTAATCTGACTTGTTTTACCTGTGTTCATGAGTTCTGTAAATGTTGAAAAATGCAAAAAATTGACTTTAGATTTCGAAGCTATTTCTGTGAATTTTGGTAAATGTTGAGAGAGCAACAATTGTTTATAAGTAAATAAAAGAAGTAAGAAATATCAACTGAGAACTGAGATTCAAACCCATGTCTCACTACTAGCAGTCCAACGTTCTATTCATTAGAGCAATCAGGTTCTTAAGAGCGAGTTCTTCTCAATACCCTTTGTTTTCGCAACAAAGTTGAGGGTGTTAAACTTCTGAATCGTTAATAAATAATAAATATTATACAACTGCTTTTGTTTCTTTAGTCTTTATTTTTGTCGTTTTGGTTTTTATATTCAAAATTTTTAGTATTTAATTATTATTCAGTATTTTGCAGGATTTTAATGCTTTTTTTAGTTCGCAGTACGTTAAAATATCTCTTGCGTAGAGGTAAATTGTTCGTTTATAAATAAAATTTACATACTCATATAAAACCCCAGACGTTTCTGTATGTCTGCCCTTTCAGCGGATTTCGAGCACTTCTCGTTGGACTAGAAGGCTGAAATTTAGCATGACTATTCGTGGATAGGTTGTATTTTAAAAAATCAATTACTCAGTTGCGTACGTCTACCTCAAACCTCAGGTATCAAAAGTACACTTTTCATTGAACTAAAAAAAGCTGAAATTCGCCATGAAGGTTGATTTTAAAAGCCATAGAACACAACATTCAACAAGTTTTCTTTTGTTTCTAATGATGGAAGATTTTGAAAAGAGAAGAATATTTTTAAATGTCTAACTAGAAAACTTATCAATTTAAATCAACATGCTAAATTGACTTATTGCATTATTTCTGTCACGAACATCTAATTGACGCCAACATTAAGAGATGGAGCTAGCGTTGCCTGCATTATGCTATTCTGTATGAACTTTCTTAGTCCCCCTTCACACAGACATCAACTGAGTCCTTAATTCAGGCTACTACTTCCCACTGTTCGAAACTGAAACAACGATGGAAGGTCTTTCATCCTGAACTACTCTTCCGAATTGACACTTTATGCTCCGTTCCGTACCCTTACTCCGTCGGATGCACCGTCGATGTTATCCGAATTCCCCCTTTGACGGAGCATTAAAGTGAACGGAGCAACGGAGGACCAGATGGTCACTTGACCCTCCGTTCGGTTGCCATGTTGAAAAGAAAAAAAGAGAGGCATATTGCATGAAAAATTTCCTCCTTCACTTGGAGTTGGGACAAATGTGTAGAATTGATCAGATAGTTGCTAGTTTAAAATGAAGACCGTGCTGAAGTATTTGAATGTAAGTGTTCTAATCGTTTAAGATTTGATTTCACATTATGTCATCGATATTGTATCATGTTTTGAGTGATATATCTTCATGATCATTGAATAATTTTAATTTCGCACTGTGAAAATAATATTGTTGGTTGGATTTCCCCAATGAGATTCTATGTAGATATTAACAGATGAGAGGGTAACATATAAGCAAGGGCGTTGGCAGGAAGGGGGGAGGGATAGAATAATATTTTATACCAAATATTATTCTATTTCCATATATTTGGTGTATGTTTTTATGCTTTTTACTTCATACATTCCATAAGAAATTATTTGAGATTCTCCCGTTATATTTCCTCAACTATAATTATTTCAATGTATGTAATCACAAATACGCCAATTTATGTACACCAAACAAACTATGTGAAAACATCGGAAGTAAAGGCACAAACGTTATTATTGTAATATTATGTAAGTTTTATTCCTTGTGAACGTACTCTGTTTTATGAAGTTGAAGCAGTTTCTCTAGAAAGTCAATAGAAAAAGAAGTGTATATATATATATATATATATATATATATATATATATATATATCACTCTCTCTCACTTTTACACACACACACACGCATTTATATACAAAGTTTAAAAAGCACGAGTAGGCCAATCGTAAGATACACATTTTTTATAAATAATTTTAATTTTTTGTTTTTAAAAATACCGAACAAATCAAGAAAAGCATTGAAATTTTGAAAAGCTACTCATCTAACATTAACGAAATGAACTATTTCATTTTGAAGCTAATTCTTTTAGCCTGGATATTTGAAGGTCACTAACTTAAGCCGGTATAGCCGAGGATTTCAAACTTCTTATCCATAGCAAATATTTTCAAATTATGGATTGCTTAATTTGATAGATATTCTTAAGAATTATCCAACCCATTTTCTAAAATGTCATTCTTGATTGTGATTTTTCCATTACTTTTTAAAAAATTGAGCCTGATTACCAAGGACTCTGAATTTGAATTTTTTGAAGGTCTTTACATAATTTTGGCTCAAGCCGAATGGATGATGCTAGGAGAATGCAGAACAGAAAGTTTACCTAGCAAAGCTTTTCGTCGATAGGAATTCTTGCACATAAATTATATATTAATGTTTGTTAAAATGTGCTATTTCTGTAATCTCCGACATCCAACACAGAATTTGATAAAAGTGCTGTTACTCGCCGTTTTAAATTTGCCTGAATTATTGAAAGTCCTCTTTGTCAGATAACGTTATGGCATCTCACTTTTTGTGACTTTGATCTAATAGTCTTTGATCACACCACATTAATTTCTATTGTAATGAACAACGAGCTCTAACATGCCAGGCATTTGAGGATCCTGATTATTCAAAAATACTGGATCCGGCGTTACTGAGAAGTTACTGTTAAAAATGTTGTACTGTGTTCTGAGTTCAGATTTCAATAAGTTAATTTGAAAATTATGATGACTTCAATTTTTTTTTATGTTTGAGATTATTTTATATCGTTCAGCAAACTATTAACAAGTTCTACCCTAGAAAGTCGGAAGGAAAAATGTTTCACGGAAGTATCTATGGCTGCCTGGGAATTTCCACCTTTCTACAAACGGCGAATGTGGTACACTGCAAAAATTGACTGTGTCCCGAGGGGACCACCACGTTTTTTTGTTAACACCGTTTGTTGTTTGATTTCGGTGATTCAACACTATGATAGTACTAATATTTTGTGTTGAATCAGCATCAAAAGCACATCCATTGTGTTGAATTGCCGAAATCAATAACATTTTGTTGTGTTGATTTAACACAAACAAGTGATGGTCGCCGTGAGATATCAAAAAGTGTTAACATAGCCATATCTTGCTGTGTATTTTCTTGCTTTGTCATTACAAACACTAGTGCTTCTATGAGGAGAGAACCCTAACTAACCAAAAAACGATGTTTAGTAAATTTGACGCCCATAAATTAATTTTATCTTGTCGTAAGAAAATAGTAAACTGTAGTCTAATGAACGTTCTCTAATAGTATATAATAAATAAATAATTGAGTATAACTTGCTCCTC